>JANAVB010007596.1:11692405-11972405 GCA_029216955.1 Iris pallida
ACAAGGGGTCCAATACATCTTTGGATGTTGTAGCTCCAATTTTCGTCCCACGACCTTAAAGTTAGAACCATTGTCCGTGATAAACTACATACACAAAAAGGAAATTGAATACAAATTAGGAAAACATAATGTACATAAATAACTAATAAGTCACATATTTATTACATTAACATGTTTACCTGGACAATGTTTTCCTCTCCCACATCCGCGATCACCTTATTAATCAATCCAACAATGTAGTCTGCATCATGAATTTGGTCTGAAGCATCAACAGATTTTAAGAAAACCGTTCCTTGTGGACAATTAACTAAAAAGTTAATCAAAGAACGACCCTTTGTATCTGTCCAAAAATCTGACATGATGGAGCATCCATACTCCTTCCATTTGGGCCTAAAGGAATCAACAAAAGCCTTTGTCTACTTCAGAACATCTTGAAGCAGAGTAACCCGCACATTATGATAGGACGGCGCATGCATAGCTCTTCCATACTCTCTAACGTAATATATAAAGCGTTGAAATCTAGGATTACGCACAACATTAAAGGGTATACCGCACTCGTATGAAAATTTAACCCACTCCATCCAAGCCTCCATCTTCAACTTCTTCTTGATTGGATTGCTAGCATCCAATGTCGTTTGTTGCATTTTCCCGACATTAGGTTTGTAGATTACATCCATTGGACCTCTTATATTACTACTTTCCTTCCTTTTCTTGCTTGATGATGTAGCAACGCTAGCATGTGTTGGTTGAATATCGTCATCGGCATCCTCTTCTTCTTCGTCCTCATTTAAGCTTGGTCGGCTTAAAATATTGTTGACTATATTTTTCTCAAGTCTTTTCTTCACCGCTTCATCCATTGCCTTTTGTACTTCCTTTTGCACAAGCATAGGAGCCTTATCACATCCCCTTGTTTGTCCCCTTTGATTAACAATGTGTTGTTTGAATCTTGATATCCCATCCGGTATTACTCTTTGGCAAAAACTGCACGTAATTTGACCTTTTTTGGTGGGATCCATAACCGTTTCATAGCGATACCCAATATTAGTCGAATTGATCTTAACCGGAGCTATCTCATTCGAAGCACCACCAGTTCCATCCTCATTTGAAGCTCTTGAAGACATTTCTGAAATAAAGAATTAAAAAATTAACCCATCCATTTTTAATTTTTTTTTCATGAACATAAATATAAATATAAAGGAACGGCAGCAGCAATACGCAGTGGAAAAAAAAACAACAGCTTCGAATAGCAACAAAAAAAGCAGCAGCTTATTAAAAAAAAAGGCTTCGAACAAGCTTCGCCCAAGCAGCAGCAGCTTCGAACAAAAAAAGCTTCGAATAAAAACAAGCTTCGAACAAAAAAAAAGCAGCATGCGGAAAAGAAAAAGAAGAAGAAGAACAGACTTCGAACAAAAAGAAGAAGAACAACAGCAGCTTCGAACAAAAAGAAGAAGAACAGCAGTAGCTTCGAACAAAAAAAAGCTTCGAACAAAAAAAGCTTCGAATAAAAACAAGCTTCGAACAAAAAAAAAAAGAAGCATGCGGAAGAAGAAAAAGAAGAAGAAGAACAGCAGCAAAATAAAAAATAACTGAAGATGAAGATGAAGATGAAGAAGAAGAAGAAGAAGAACTTACTTGAAGAAGAAGAAGAAGAAGCACCAGCAGCAGCGAAGAAGAAGAAGAAGCAGGTTCCTTTCTTTCCTTTTCTCTTTCCTTTCGTTTCTGCAGGTTCCTTTCTTTCCTTTTCTCTTTCCTTTCGTTTCCTTTCCCAGCCGTCTTTTGCTTCTTTTTTCTCTCTTCAGTTATAACCTAGGAACAGTGAGTTTTTTCAAAAAAAAAAAGGGGGACAGTGAGAAATCGGTTATACTGTAAACCGATATATCGGTAAATATCGGTCGTATCGGCCGATTTTATCGGAACCGATTTTTTACCGTTTTTTCCAAAAAAAAGGTCAAGCACCGATACCGATATAAATTGGTTTTATAACCGATATAAATCGGTTTTTGACTGCATAGATTGATCATTCCCGCGGCATCGAAGATTTGTTCGGCATGCAGAATCTTTCCTTGCAAAAGATGTTTTCTGTTTATAAAGGACATAATGTATGGAACATTGTAAATCAGTTGTACCAGTGAGTTGTAAGCCAAGTTGGCATATCCAGTTGTAAGTTCATGTATCAAATGTAAGCCTAAATGGCAAACATTTTAGTTGGCTATCAAATGTAATGTGAGTTGTGTTGTAAGATCTGTACTCCGGTGCAAGCCTTGTACTTTCACTTCAATTATCAATAAAGAGAACTTATTTCTGCATATCTTTGTGTGACTTCAAGTTATCTGCTTATTTTCGCTGCTATGAATCAATAATGTGCTCTGTTCAATAAAAGAGAGATGTATCACTATTATCTTCAATTTGTCTGCTTGTGCCACTGCGATGTGATCCTATTTGAAGATTATCAATTTTGTACCATCTTTGCCTTGTACAAGTGCAATACCAAACTTGTAGGCATCACGTCCAAACGAGGACAATCGATTTCCAGTGATAAATGCAAGGACGAATGACTCTGCGGAATTGGGCGTGACAAATTGGTATCAGAGCCAGGTTTTACGTCTATGGACTCTTATTTGATTTGTTTCAAATTAGAGTTGCATCTGCAATTAACCAAAGTTGCTTTCGCGATTACTCAACGTTGCTTCCGCGATTAAATCAAGGATTACTTTCGCGATTATTCAGATGTTGTTTCTGTAATCATTTCAAGTTGTTCGTGTCTGAAAGTTCCTTGACCTCTTGGTTGCTCACTGGATGTTCCATACAATAAGTCTAAATATAATGTGATGCTCCTGATTGTTTGCTTGTTGATTTGGACACTAATGACCCAACAATGACTCGATGCCATAGTATGCTATGCTGTGAATGATATTTGATATATTGGAATAGAGAAAAGTGCTATGTGTGCTGTAACGTGTTGAGATTGCATGTTATGTTGGAAAAAGAATTATGAATGAGACAATTGATGAATGAGTTCAACAGAATTGATGAGTTGACTCATGTATGACGACTTTGAGACCCTAGAATGTTGGCTTTGTATTGTGATAAGTTTAGATCATGATTGTTTGGAATAGACTTGGGTTTGGTATGGTTTGGAAATAGTTTTATTTCTGAGTGGTATATTGCCTCTACCACTTCAGAACGAGATGTATCGTGACCCTTTCTATAGGATAGCAACGAGACTATCTATAAGTATTGGGTAGTGCTGAGACTTAGCTGGGAGTCATGCCTTGTTGCAAGGTGACTCGAGTGTCCCTTGATGGTGATGTTACGCTGGATAGCACGAATTGTTGGAAATTATAGCGGATGTCTTGGTTAGAAATTTGTTCAGTCGGGTGATGACTCAGACTAGCTGGATGATTATTTTGCTGTGGGTAATGGATGTGGCAAGAATGTTGTGGCTTAGACACATTGAACGATAGTTGTGATTAGTTGGATGGAGATCCTGTGTGGCTATTACCAATCAGTTGCTAAATTGAAAGTATTGAAAATATCGTCGGTGACTCGGATGAATGTGGAAACCTGTGCTGTGACCCTAAGGTGTGATAGATACTAATCCAGCTTGACCACCAAAGGACAGGTTCAGTGAAGTATGAGTTCGTGCGCGATGAGATGGATAGGTTCAGTGAAGTATGAGTTCGTGCACGATGAGATGGATAGTCGTTGCATACGTGCATGTATGCTCGAGAATTTGAAGTGTATCACAAAGGTAACAAGTGATGACTCGAGTTAGTTGTGTTGCATAGAGAATGGTTAATTGAAATATGAATTGTCGGATTGAATTGTAATGTGTTACTGGACCGTTGCGGTATGAATCTTTATGAGTGTCTGTATGAGATTAAATGGCTGGGAAACGAATGAGATTTATAATCACAAAATATATTGGATAATATCGGTAGATGGTATAATAGTCTAGATGATTGTCGGTTAGGATATAGATTGCTAGGTTATGACTTAGTGGTATGACTTTGTCATACAGACCGAATAATGTGATTCCATAGTTTTGTTGAGACTATCGGAATCGATGACCCTTGAATAGTTAGCCTCGGTATATAGATCCGTGTGGGTACGAAGGAATTGGAACAAAAATCGAATCGTTGGTAAATTTACTTGATGGATTATTAGATTGTTGAAAATCGTATGTCGGGTCGGGATTTAGACCGTAATGTTGCTAGATCGAACTTAGTCGATCGTTGGGTAAGTCTAGAACGAGCCTCTGTAGGAATTAGTTCCTTGAGGATGACCCTGGATAGATAGACTTGACCCTAGCGACCGAGGACTGCTTAACCAATTGTCGACATAGTCGACAATGACGATTAGTTATTTAGACTGAGTTGATACCCATAGATTTGGGTAGAGTTGCTTGAAACTGTCGGTTGCATGTTGGCCTAAGAATAAAAAATTAGTATGGTCCCTAGTAGCCATTCACTCTAGGGAAGTCACCTGAATGATTAGGTTTAACTGTCGGTATAGCAGGCCTTAGAGACTTGACCGAATAATAGGATGACCGTTGGCGACCCATAGGATGACCTTTTTGTATTGAACGAGAGAGGGTGGTAATGAGTATGACCTAAGTATATGCTGCAAATATATACAGCAACGTGAGCCTCAGAGATGTTTGACACTAGTGAAGTAATATGTCGGCCTTAGCGGGAACTGCAATCATGGGGTAAGACTTGAGTTGTGCGTATCGAAAAGTGAATTGTTCCATAAGATGGAATTGATTGCTTATGACGGGAATGTGGGATCGATATCTAAAGTCGGGTAGCTAGATTAACATAGAATGTTACATAGAATTGTACTCTTGGCTCGGGTAATTGATAATGAGTGACCCTCGGATTGCATCTTTAGAAAAGATGAATTGCCTCGGTGGGAAACGTTGTTGGACTTGGGGAGGAATATAATTGCATCTTGATTTGCGAACTTTTAGTATGGCTGGTTTCAAGTTAGACCCTTGGCCCGAATATTGGAAATATTCTGCTTGGATAAGTAACTTATCCGAGTTGTCCTTGATGTTAAGTGTTTGTGGCTCGAAGGATAGTGACTGCGGCGAAGCGAACGAAGTAATAAGTCAATTGAAAGGATGCTAAGACAGATTTGGGAAAGAGAGTTACACCTGTGGCTTATCGAATCGCACTATCACGGAAGTTGGCTAAAATACACATATTTTGGGGACGTCTAAAGTATGTGTATGGATCCAAACGAAGTAATAGGCTGCGACCGAGATACCATTGTCGGGAGAACTTATCAAATTGCACTAGCATGGACTTTGGCCGAAGTACATATGTTTTGGGATGCCTAAAATATGTGTATGGATCCAAATGAAGTGATAGGTTGCGACCAAGTTAGAGCTGCATGGGAGAATGTTGGTGAACCAATGAGAAGTGCAAATATTTTGGAAAAGAGAAAGACGGATTGAATTATTGATGGATTAAGTGGTACAGTTGGATAGCAATCTCGAGATGGACGAGAGAGCTGAATGGATATTGAACTGAAGCTGAATGAGTAAATTGTTGTGACTAAGTGAATTAGTAAGATGAGTTCTCCTATGTTTCGAGGAAGAAACTTTTTCTGAGTGATATATTATGTAATGCCCTGCTCCGTACGAGACATTTGGTTGACTTGTTGGATGCGATCAGAATGTTGGCCCGAGACTTGTGTTGGGAATCAAGAGATTTGAGACTGATGCAGTCTCTCTTAGTTGATCGGATGGAATGAGTATTGAAACGTGGCTCGCTGGTGGGGCTGCGTCCAGTAGAAATATGTGTGATTAAAACAAGAAGACCCTTTATATAGGTGAGTGGAACTGTCTCTTCTCTCCTACTCCTTCATGCTTAATAAAATGGAGTATTGTGTTGCTATGAATTTTTCCTAAATGTTCCATGTTTAGTTGCTAAATAATATATATGCTTATGCTGAGAATCTTTGAAATGAATTACACATGAACATTGAACTGCTGAATAAATAACACTTGAACTGCTAATGTGACTTGATGCCTGAGAATGAATTCATAATGTCCCTTATGCCTAAATGTTGCTCATGCTAACTGCTATTGAACTGAATGAAACACTGAATCATGTACACTCTGTGTAACTGTTGCAAAGATATGAAATACTGCCTGTTTTATTATAAGCAATGAAATGAATGATATTGTCCTTAGCAATGATGAATGAAATGATACATGTCCCTTGAGAACTGAATGATGTGATAATGTTTCAATGTATTTGAGTTGATGCAATGAGTAATGAATGAATTGATGCAATGTGAAATGATGAGGCTTGGGATCGCTGAGATCACCAAGTGAAATGATGGAAATGAATAAGTCGTTGAACATGACTTGAGATGAGATGATGCACTGTTACCTTTACTTTCGTTTATTATTTTATCATGCATTTATGTTCACGATTGAGTCGGACACGCATTTGCATAGTCATGGACAAGTTGTGCGCAACGTTTGAGATAAGTTTCCTCGAACGGTACCTGCGACGTTGGGACCAATTTGGCCTAGGAGGAAACATTGGCATGCTTTGGTAGAACGGATTTTGCGAGGCACTCTTAGAGGGTAACTACCTACTTTTAGTAGACATTGCAAAACCCTTTGGTATTGCGAGTCATTCTTAGAGGCTAGCTACCTACTTTTTTTGTTTATCGCAATACCCTTTGAAGTCCTATATGGCAAAAGTCCGTATGGTATAACAACGCCAGTGATCATGTAGTCAGGATGCACGCTAATGAATGTTTTGTGCAGGCAGATTAAGTGTAACACATCACCTGTATTTGATGCAGGTACGAGGGAGTCGGCTATCGGTAAGAAATCACTTAAATGTGATATGATTATCATACTTGTTAGTTCAACTTGCCTGCTTAATATGCTAAACGATGCTTAATATGCTAAACGAAATGCTGCTGCTACTGTTGCTTTTCATGAGAATTCCTATAAGATACTTAGCTTGATTATACTAATGCTGCTTCAATGATGACTTGATATAAACACTGCTTAATCACGACATACATGCAAAGCTGTTGCTATAAAAGTGAATTGTGAGAATACATGATGTCCATGAACTACTGTTGCTTCCACATGAACAATACTACTATATGTTTACATGTCTTTTCAAAGAAAACTGTTCATAAATTGTAAACTGATGCTAGACCCCAAATAGATAGATCACTAAATAAATGTTTGCTCAGATGACTACTTAGTGTTGGTTTAGGCGAGTGGGCTGGTTCTGCTTGCCAGTACATAGAAGATGTACTAACCTACATTTTGGGCACTCTTTTTAGGTGCTCGTGCTTGGAAAGCTCGTTACACGATGATTGGGTTGATCAGGCAAGTTGGGATCTGAGGGCATGATCAAGATCAATAAGTTTAGGCTTATTCAGGCACAAGTTGGATTTGAAATGATTACCACTACTAGCAGAAATTCATAAGAGAAATCACATTATTTTTATGGTTGTTCCCAAGGAACGCCATAAAGTATCAATATAAAGATGAAGGTTTCTCGAGAAGCTGCGGGTGGGTTCAAAGCAAATAAAACTAGCAGATCTAAAATATATTGACATGAAACATATTTTAGTTGTAAAGCTAGTTCTCCATGTGATTATGAGAAACTTGTGACCTTGTCTAATGTCAATAGAGAAAAGTCAAATCTTTTTACAAGTTATCCTTTTCAATATGACTCCTTCAAGCTGCAGTATCTAGAAAGAAACAAACATGCCTTTTACACTTTATTCATAGACATATAGCATTTCAATTCAAAAACTAAGAAAATATTCCTTTTTTGAAAATATATTGAGATGATGTTAACCTTTCCTTCTAATAAATATTGGCAGAATTAGCAAAGATACGAATCTGATATCAACTGAAGTAGGAAAAGTGTGAAGATTCAAAAGTGTCAGACCCAGGCCAATGTTTGATTTAACTGTTGTCACTTGTAGTCAAGTGTGAATCACTTGAATCTGGATTAATTGCTAATTTGTTGAATTTAAGGTTCCAGAAAGGTTTTAGACTAACCAAGATCCAGTCAAGGTTGTAAAAGTCGCTAGGCGCTAGTCGGACGGGTGCTTAATCACGACATACATGCTAAGCTGTTGTTATAAAAGTGAAATGTGAGAATACATGTTGTCCATGAACTACTGTTGCTTCCACATGAACAATACTACTATATGTTTACATGTCTTTTCAAAGAAAACTGCTCATAAATTGTAAACTGATGCTAGACCCCAAATAGAAAGATCACTAAATAAATGTTTGCTCAGATGACTACTTAGTGTTGGTTTAGACGAGTGGGCTGGTTCTGCTTGCCAGTACATAGAAGATGTACTAACCTACATTGTGGGCACTCTTTTTTGGTGCTCGTGCTTGGAAAGCTCGGAACACGATGATTGGATTGATCAGGCAAGTTGGGATCTGAGGGCATGATCAAGATCAATAAGTTTAGGCTTATTCAGGCACAAGTTGGATTTGAAATGATTACCAATACTAGCAGAAATTCATAAGAGAAATCACATTATTTTTATGGTTGTTCCCAAGGAGCGCCATAAAGTATCAATATAAAGATGAAGGTTTCTCGAGAAGCTGCGGGTGGGTTCAAAGCAAATAAAACTAGCAGATCTAAAATATATTGACATGAAACATATTTTAGTTGTAAAGCTAGTTCTCCATGTGATTATGAGAAACTTGTGACCTTGTCTAATGTCAATAGAGAAAAGTCAAATCTTTTTACAAGTTATCCTTTTCAATATGACTCCTTCAAACTGCAGTATTTAGAAAGAAACAAACATGCCTTTTACACTTTATTCATAGACATATAGCATTTCAATTCAAAAACTAAGAAAATATTCCTTTTTTGAAAATATATTGAGATGATGTTAACCTTTCCTTCTAATAAATATTGGCAGAATTAGCAAAGTTACGAATCTGATATCAACTGAAGTAGGAAAAGGGTGAAGATTCGAAAGTGTCAGACCCAGGCCAATGTTTGATTTAACTGTTGTCACTTGTAGTCAAGTGTGAATCACTTGAATCTGGATTAATTGCTAATTTGTTGAATTTAAGGTTCCAGAAAGGTTTTAGACTAACCAAGATCCAGTCAAGGTTGTAAAAGTCGCTAGGCGCTAGTCGGATGGGCACCGGGCGCCTAATGCCTAGCCTGCCTAGGCGGCCTCCCTATTTCTAGGCGGTTAAAAAAAATCAAAAAATTCTGCTGAAATTTGCGGCAATTGTCCATAAAATCAAAAAACATGCATAGTATTAGTCGGACGTCGCCGGCGCTAGGCGGGCATCATGCGGGCACCGAGCGCCTAGGTGGCCGCCTCGGCCGATTTTTAGAACACTGACTCAGGTTATCCATAATGTCTTCAGCCGGCCCCAAAATTTTTGGATAAAGGTTTTGTTGTTGTTGCATTATCTTGGATCACACAAGTGGGTTGTTGATATTCAACATAAGTGCTATTAGTGTATTTGGCTGAGATGGCTGCAAAGGTTGCAGCCTGTCATGATCCCAAATCCCTATCAATGAGATATATCATACATGAGTAACTAGCTGAAAATTTCTACATCAATCATCAATGTCGCAAAATAAACAAAATGAACTCCAAAATGAAAGCTGTACCCTGATTTCAACTTATATATCAAGTTTTGAAATCAATTCCTCAAATACAAAAGCATTAAGAACCTTTCTTATAATAAAAAAGGAAACTCTAGTTACTAGAACATTTTTGTATTTGCACTTTCACTTAATTACACTAGTTTTGCTGATCATTCTTATGAAAAAACCATCTTAATGATTTGCCTTCTCCTTAGAGTTGATATTTTTGTTGTTGTCTTGTTAAGGTAGCGATGAAGTATGGTCTATGGCTCTACTAGTGGTATTTTTAGTGGGCATATCATAAAGTGCATTTGACTATCCTCGTATTAGCCAAGCCCTTCTTTTTATCAATAACTAAGTTGCAGTTAGTTGATGCAATGAAATAACATTGCATGTCATGGGTTCAAGTTTTGGCTGGCATGACCATATTGTTACTTCAGCTTGTCTTACTCTTTAGCTCTTGCCCTATATTGCAGGGACACTGATTCCACATGACACGCTACATGCATGGTGATATAGATTGGGCACCTATTTTGGTCGGTCCTAGTATATTTAAGAGTGTATGTGACGTGTCCAATATGCGTATCTGACACGAAGCAGATACGGCATGAATTTTGGAGTGTCCATGTGTTACGATCCGCACCCTCTTTTCGGGATACAAAAACGTAGCCAAGTCCAGCCTACGCCGCAGCATTGGCGGTAGTACGCTATCTAGATCTTAATGTCAAACTCAATTACAACAAAATCATATTTAATTGCTCATTAACAACAACTATTCCATTTATAAATCTGATAATACATCAAAATGATATTCGGGAACAAACCCGCTAAATATTTAAATTCAAATACTAGAATCTAAGGTTGTCCTCCAAAATGCTCTACCTTTCCAGAAAGATCCAAAGTGCATAAGACAACAAGTCACATGCAACAATCCAGTCAGAAAAGGAGCAAAGTACAACCCTATTACAATAATGTAATCCAGCACAAAATAAGCTAACAATACAGTAAAATTTAACAATAAGAGAAACATGTATATGAATTGGATCTGTAAACACGAACAAGAACTACTGGCAAGAACATGTATAAAAAGACAACTAGATCATGAACATGTATGACTAACGGATAGTGTGCGTGAAATACCTTTCGACATGTGAACGACTGGGCTAATACGAAACATCGTATAGATGGCTAGCCACATTATAAGGTACAACTAACCCATACGTGAGTATATGACTTAGCTATCCACATTAACATTCATTGGGGTTCGTTCACATACCTACTTAGCATTTTTCCTCCCGACTTAATTAACACAACAATAACGAGCAATGATACAACAAGTCCTATCGTGTCGCAATTGTGTCTCAACATGATAGTAAATGAAAATACGATGAATAATAGCATTATAATGTACTGAAAACATAAAGCAATAGTGTACTTGCCTTGATTAGTTGCAGTTGTTGTGTGACTTGATCATGTTCGCACAAAATAGTCTTCGATGTCAAATCTACGCATGATGGCCTCTAATGATGGAACAAACTATTTCGTTGAGTCCAGAACGGTCCAAACAACCTAGGGTCGATATGAAGAAGTCCGGGTTCGTAAAATAGGAAACATACGATTAGGCGCGGTCAAGATTTGATAATCGAAGAAATTTGGATAAATAAATATTCATAACTATTTTAGAAAATACGTATTATATTGGAAACTATATTTTACTAGTTAAAATAATTTTAGATAAACACTTGAAAATCAAGAAAAATTATTTTACGCAAAAATCTAATTTTGACTATATATATATATATATATATATATATATATATAAAGCAAAAAATCTAATTTTGGACAAACTATATTATATATATATATATATATATATATATATATATATATATATATATATATATATATATATAAAGCTAAAACTATACATTAATTAGATAGAAAATAATATACTACCATATTTAGGAATTCTAAAAATAGAAGTAGGCTCAAGCCCATACAATATATATTATTGTTTTAAAATAATTAAAATAATATTAACAATAACTTAGTAAATAATAACAATAATAGTAATAACAATGATAATAATAAACATAATAATACTAATGATAATAGCTAATAACATGTATACTAATATACATGCATAAATACTAATGATAATAGCTAATAACATGTATACTAATATACATGTATACTAATATACTAATATACATGCATAAATACATACCTACTATCAGTACTCTCTTTTCCCCCCTTCCTTATACTGCTGCTTTTCCCAAATTCTCAACAGAGCGAGAGAGATAGAGAGAAAAGGAAGCAAGGAGGAGGGTGCTCACCGACCTTGGGCGTCGCTCAGGTTCGGTGCCGATGGTAGGATCGGTGACAGGGCAGAGCGCAGGGGTCTTACCGCGGTCGGTGGTAACTGGCGCGCGGAGGAACATCGACGAGATGGCGAGAAGGCCGGTGCCGATGGTGAACTCCGACGATATGAGCGTGGTCAGAGGTCGTCGGCTCGGTCGAGTGTTCAGGAGAAAGGGAAGTCGGCGAGGAGGCTGGTGACGTCGAGGTGGTCAAGGGAAAATGCTGTGTTAGTGACGGCAGCGGTGAGGGATTGGTGGCGGTGGCCACGCGGTGGCTGGGAGGTAGGTGGTGTGTGGTTTGATCGGACAGGGCGGTGCTCGGGATCAAGCGGGGTGACGGTAGTCGTTGGAGATGGTAGAGGAGGGAGATAAGGGTGATTCGGGTGGTGATTGTGGTGGTCGTTGCGACTCAGGGAGAGCATGGGATCGTGGTCGAAGGAGACAGGGAAGGCGCGACGGTTGAAGGAATATGGTGGTGATCCCAGTGGTGGTGATGGCCAGGTTTGGCCAGACAGGCGATGGTGAAGGTGATGGCTAAGTGAGGCTTGGCCGAAGGGGGGACTGGCCGTGGTCGACTAAATTAGGGTTAGGTTTAGGGATTTAGAACCTGGAGTGTCGGAATGCGTATCGGACACGGTGTCGAAGTCAGGGTTTTGTTGTGGGTTGGTGTGTCATGCGTGACACTGAATTTGGGTGTACGTGTCCGGTGTGTCGGACGCAGAAAAATAATGTAATTGTAATAGGAAATAGTGGAAAGAAATAGACACGAACATGGTGCACGACACGATGAGATTGTGACGATGATGGTGATGGATGATGGCTATGGCTAATGATGGTTAAGAATTTATGGTTGCGGTTAGGGATTTTGAGTTGTGGAGAAAAATAAAGGGAAGGCTCCCTTTAAATAGGAGTGGAGGTTCCTAATCAGGTAGGATTAGGATCCAATAAATCTTTCCAAAGATTCAAATCTAATAATTTAGATTGATCAAATCTAAGTCCACAAAATAATATCTAATAATTCAATAATATTGAAAATAGATTTTATAAATTCAAATATTTAAAAATAAATGATAATAAATTAAATAATTCTAAAATATATTTCTATAAATATAAAATTTTATTTAAAAATAATAGACAAATTTCTTTGTCATCCAAAATATTTATGAATTCCTCTATAAAATTAAATAAAATTTTTCTAGCAAGAAATATTAAAATAAAATATTAAAATTTTGAAAAATTCGGAAACATGGGTTACAAATCTACCCTCAGAAAAATTTCGTCCTCGAAATTACAAATGGTACGATTAGGCACGACTAAGAATATAATCAAGAAAATGATACGATCATGATCAAATTAGTCGGACATAATTGCGAATAGAATTGAAATCTAAGAAAAGATGTGATTTGGCACGATTAAGATTATAGTCAAAATGGTCTAGTCACGATCTAAAAATCGTTTAGGAACGATCAAAATCGAAATTGTTTCGGCACGATCAACTACTTAACTAAATGATTTAGGCACAATTACAGAATCAAAATCTAGATACGATTAGGAATCTAGTAGAGGGGAATCAAAATAGATTTAAGGATTACTAGGAAGGCAATTGACGAGTCGAGAATAGAAAGATAAGAAATAAAGAATAGTGCAGGAATTTGTGAATCAATAGTCATATGCCAAAAGGATATTGTCCATATAGTATCCAAAAATCGTATGTATATCCGAAGTCATTTTACCGAGAATCTATGCCAAAAGGATATTGTCCATATAGGTATCGAATACTTTCTCAACTATATCAAATATTGACATAATAACTCAAAAGATCAAGTAATACAATTTAGGACTTAGTTTTAATAATATCCGAAAACCTACGCATACATGAAATTACTTCAACTTAGGGTCATGCTTTGTCAGTGTGTTGCTAGCTGCAGTGAATCCGCGGTCTCATAATTCAGATAAATGACTGCATTGCACATCTGCGTTGCCATAGTAAGTCATGGAATATTCTCTCAAATTTATCCATAAGAATTTTCAAAGCAGCTTCTAGAAATTTAAACAAGTTCTAAGTTTATCATGATAGGAAAAAGGTGTAGATATCTGTCCTTTACGTGTAATTATGAATTCTTGATAATCAAGCAGTCGATTAGGAAGAAAATGACCGAAGACGAGAACTAAAAATTTCTAATTTCTATTTCTCTAATATCCAAGGATCGAGGGAAAACATATATACTTTGAATTTCAACAAAAAAAATGACTCGGAATTAATATATGGATAATTGAATCAGATTAGGCTCAAAACTCAATGGATGGAAATAAAATATTGACTCTTAGAAAAATAATTACTTATGGCCAATAGGAAATAAATAAGTAATATGGACCTTACAATATGATGATAATGTTTAGATAGGACAAAAAAGATAATTTGAACAAATTATCAAGGTTAGGGATTGAATCCTAGGAAGACCTAATTTAGCAAGCGAATAGTCTACCCATCTTTGATCATACCATCATATCAAAACACAATAGTATATCCCTCTATGAAAATTCCTTAAATATCTAATGGGGTTTATAATTCAATATATCTTTACCTAAATCACATGGCCTATGTAGCAACCCTAACTACCCAACAGTCAAATTGAATAAAGGACTTTTTTAGTCCTAGTTATCGTCCTAAAAATCAAATTAATCTAATTGTAAATGAGCTTTTTCCTAATCGCAGGCTCGCAATAATACGACTAACTTAAGTACTATCACGAGTTCGCACAATTTTACGAAAACAGATCTGCATGGGCCACAAAAAAAATTATCACGACCCGTACCTACTTTTCAAATACGAGTACGTAGCTAAGTCCAGCCTATGCCGCAGCATCGGCGGTAGTGCGCTGTCTAGATCTCAATGCCAAACTCAATTACAACAAAATCATATCTAATTGCTCATTCACAACTACTATTCCATTTATAAATCTGATAATACATCAAAATGATATTCGGGAACAAATTCGCTAAATGTTTACATTCAAATACTAGAATCTAAGGTTGGCTTCCAAAATGCTCTACCTCCACAGAAAGGTCCAAAGTGCATAAGACAGCAAGTCACCTGCAACGATCCAGTCATGAAAGGAGCAAAGTATAACCCTATTACAATAATGTAATCCAGCACAAAATAAGCTAGCGATACGGTAAAATGTAACAATAAGAGAAACATGTGTATGAACTGGAAACCGTAAACACGAACAAGAACTACTGGCAAGAACATGTATAACAAGATAACTGGATCATAAACATGTAAGACTAACAGACTGTGTGAAATATCTTTTGACATGTGAACGACTGGGTTAATGCAGCACATCATATAGATGGCTATCCACATTATAAGGTACGGCTAATCCATATGTGAGTGTATGACTTAGATATCCACATTAACATTCATTGGGGTTTGTTCACATACCTACTTAGCATTTTTCCTTTCGACTTACTAACACAACAATAACGAGCAATGATATGTCCTATCGTGTCGCAATCGTCTCAACAAGATAGTAAATGAAAATACGATAAAGAATAATAGTGTAATGTACTGAAAACATAAAGCACTAGTGTACTTGCCTTGATTAGTTGCAGTTGTTGTGTAACTTGATCATATTGGTACAAAATAGTCTCCGATGTCAAATCTACGCAAGATGGCCTATAATGATGGAACAAACTATTCAGTTGAGTCCAGAACGGTCCAAATAGCCTAGGGTCGATATGAAGAAGTCCGGGTTCGTAAAATAGGAAACATACGATTAGTCGCGGTCAAGATTTGATAATCGAAGGAAATAAATATTTATAACTATTTTAGAAAATATGCATTATATTTGAAACTATATTTTACTAGTTAAAATAATTTTAGATAAACACTTGAAAATCAAAAATTTTGACAAAAACCTAATTTTGGTCAAACTATATATATATATATATATATATATATATATATATATATATATATATATATATAAAGCTAAAAACTATACATTAATTAGATAGAAAATAATATACTACTATATTTAGGAATTCTAAAAATAGATTAGGCTCAAGCCCATTAATATATTTTGTGACAATATATATTATTGATTTAAAATAACTAAAATAATATTAACAATAACTTAGTATAATAATAACAATATTAGTAATAACAATGATAATAATAAACATAATAATAGCTAATAACATGTATACTAATAAACATGCATCAATACATAATACCTACTATGAGTACTCTCTTTTCCCCCCTTATGCTGCTGCTTTTGCCAAATTCTCAACTGAGCGTTCGAGAGAGGGAGAGAGGGAGAGAGAGAGAGCTAGAAAGAAAGGGAAGCAAGGAGGAGGGGGTGCTCACCGACCTTGGGCGGCGCTCGGGTTCGACGTCGGCGGTGGATCGGTGATACGGCGGAGCGCAGGGGTCTCACCGCGGTCGGCGGTGTCTGGCGCGCGGATGGACATCGGCGAGATGGCGAGGATATCGGTGCCGATGGTGGACTCTGACGACATGAGCGGTGGTCAGAGGTGGTCGGCTCGGTCGAGTGGACGGGAGAAAGGGATGTCAGCAAGGAGGAGGCTGGTGACGTCGAGGTGGTCAAGGGGAAACGCTGTGATGGCAGTGACGGCAGCGGTGAGGGATTGGTGGTGGTGGCCACGCGGTGGCTGGGATGTAGGTGGTGTGTGGTTTGATTGGACAGGACGGCACCGCTTGGGATCAAGCGGTGGTGACGGTGGTCGCTGGAGATGGTAGAGGAGGGCGGGATGGAGATGAGGGTGATTTCGGTGGTGATTGTCGTGATCGTGGCAACTCAGGGAGGAAAGCAGGGGATCGTAGTCGGAGGAGACAGGGAAGGCGCGACGGTTGAAGGAATATGGTGGTGATGGCCAGGTTTGGCCGGACGGGTGATGGTGATGGCCAAGCGAGGCTTGGCCGGAGGAGGGGTTGGCCGCGGTCGACCAAATTAAGGTTAGGTTTAGGGATTTAGAAATTGGAGTGTCGGAATGCGTATCAGACATGGTATTGAAGTCGGGGTTTTGTTGTGCGTTGGTGTGTTATGGGTGACACGAAATTTGGGTGGACGTGGCCGGTGTGTCGGACGCAGAAAAATGGTTTAATTGTAATAGGAAATAATGAAAATGAATAGACACGGGGACGGTGCACGACATGATGAGATTGTGACGATGATGGTGATGGACGATGGCTATGGCTAATGATGGTTAAGAATTTATGGTTGTGGTTAGGGATTTTGAGTTGTGGAGAAAAATAAAGGGAATGTCCTCTTTAAATAGGAGTGGAGGTTCCTAATAAGGTAGGATTATGATCCAATAAATCTTTCCAAAGATTCAAATCTAATAATTTAGATTGATCAAATCTAAGTCCATAAAATAATATCTAATAATTCAATAATATTTAAAATTGATTTTATAAATTCAAATCTTTAAAATAAATAATAATAAATTAAATAATTCTAAAATATATTTCTACAAATACAGAATTTTATTTTAAAATAATAGACAAATTTCTCTGTCATCCAAAATATTTATGAATTCCTCAATAAAATCAAATAAAAATTTTCTAGCAAGAAATATTTAAATTAAAGTAATAAAATTTTAAAAAAATCGGAAACAGGGTTACACCATGCTTCTTAGCTCTTGCCTTAATTGAGTTGCGGATTTCACATTAATGGATTAGCTAGCGGATAATGGTCTCACGTAGTGAAATGGTTGTTGCAATGTGTTGGATCGATTACCCAGTATTAACAAATAGATGTTGTGCCCAATTATTTTTAATTACTAAATCGTTGACTACAACATTCCCCAACTCTGGCCATTGTGAAAGTCTAGAAGAAGAAATGTAAGTTTAAAAGAAGTAATTCAGTTTCTTCTACTTCTATATTATTGAATCAAAGGGAAAACTAGAGTATGGAGATGTGACAACATATATGTCATTGAATCCCTTGATTCTAGTAACAGAAAAACAAGCTTGATTCTGTTACAACAGAAAAGTAACAGATTCTATTACAATAGCAAAGTAAATTTGTTACAACAGAAAAGTAGAAAAACATGTCTCCTCCTAACTATCCGACACTTCCTCTCAAGTTGGTGCTTACATGTCTATCGTGTCCAACTTGCTGACGAGAAACTTATAATTAAATTTGAACAATCCCTTTGTGAGAATATCAGCTATATGTTGTCCTGTTGGTACGAGTGACACACAAATAGCTCCTGCCTCAAGCTTTTCCTTTATAAAGTGTTTGTCAACTTCAGTGTGCTTTGTTCTTTCGTGTTGAACTGTATTACGTACAATGCTAATCGTTGCCTTGTTGTCACAGTACAACTTCATAGGCATGGTTACATCTCTGTTTAGCTCCTTTAGAATCCCTCTCAGCCATGAGCTATCGATATATATTTTGCTTCTGCACCACTCGAGCAACTAACTACTCTTTGTTTCCTGCTTCTCCAGGTCACTAAGTTTTCCTATACAAAAGTATAATATCTTGATGTTGATTTTCTATCTATAACTTAGCCTCCCTAGTTCGCATTTGTATACGCCTCAATACTTCATTGTTCATTCTTTTAAAGAATAAGCCCTTTCTTGGAGTAATTTCAAATATCTTAAAATTCAATGTACAACTTCAAGGTGTTCTTCATTTTATGAGGAAAATGCACGAACTGGCTTACAAGGCTTACTGCAAACGCAATAACAGGTCGTGTGTGTGACAAGTAGATCAACTTAACAATGAGTTTTGGTATCGTGGCGTGTCTATTGGATTACCTTTAGAATTTTCAAGTTTCTGATTTGGATCAATTAGAGTATTTGCTGGACGAAATCCAGTCAGTCGAGTTTCTTTGAGAAGATCAATAACACACTTCCTTTGTGATACTGATATTCTTTTTTTTATCGGACTACTTCCATTCGAAGAAAGTACCTTAGTGAACCCAGGTCCTTGATTTCAAACTCTGAGCGAAGGCACATTTTCAAGCTTTCCATCCCAGCCACAATCTCCCGTCAGAATAATGTCGTTCACTATGAGAACAACTATCTTCCTATTGGATAAATTTTTTGTCAACATAGTGTGGTTGGTCTGCTCCTGTACATAAACCTTGGCTCTTCACTGAATGTGAACTTTTTGAACCAGACCCTTGGTGACTATTTTAATTCATACAAGGATTTCTTCAGTCTGCAAACCTTCGACCCAAATCTTTTATCAAAGCGTGGTGGTGGATCTATGTGAACTTCTTCCTCCAAGTCTCTATTAAAGAATGCATTTTTTACATCCAGTTATTGTAGAGACCACTCAAAATTGCCTGTAATTGACAAGAGTACTTTGACTGTGTTTAGTTTTGCTACAGGTGCAAAGGTTTCAAGTAATCAATATCGTATGTTCGAGTGCAACCTTCAACCAAGCAAGCCTTGTACCTTTCCAGTGACCCATCTGACGTGTATTTGGTCGTGACCTATTTGCGTCCAACCGTCTTGTTCTCCTCTACCAGATCTACTATTTTTTATGTTTTATTTTTTTTAAGAGCCCTTATCTCCTCAAGAATAGCCTGCTTCCACTCAGGAAGGATTATGTAGCACTACGACTAGCAAGTTTGATTACCCTAAGAACTCCTCTTGCTTTTCCTCACTGGCGTTCACCGCGGAGTCGGCGACCTAACGTCGCTTCACTAACGCTCGCCTTTATTCCATAAAAGAACCTAAAAAGGCTGGGGCAGATCTGTGGGCATCTTGTATATTTTTTGGAATTTTCACATACGACAATTGTGAAGTAAAGGCAGAACAAATAGGGGAGAAAGTTTTGTAAGAGACAAAGTTTGACATAGAGATGTTTGTTACAAGATCTAACACCCTTTCGATTAGCAATAGGAACATTAAGGTCAGGAAAACTAGACTAAGGTTGATTTGACTCAGAATTAGAATGACATTTGAATTTGGTTTTGAAGTTACATGAAGATTCAGTAGAGTTTTGACTAGTCTTTAGTTCGTTTCTTGACAATGCTGAGGAGTTTGGGTATCATTATCTTGAATTTGTTTCCTCCGTGAGTTGATAAGGAGTTCTCGGGTACCCGTTTTTGACCCATTGTTTAAGCTAGTAAGATTATGAGATGGCTCTATAGAACTTGGATTTGGTTTTTTATTAGTTAAAATACTAGGATCCGTATTTATGAAAAATTGGTCCATTTGAAGTTTTGATATTGACATTTTCTAGTTGGACTCTGTGTAAGTACCATTGCATCTTCCCTTTGTGTTTTCCCCGAAGATGAGTTTCAAAAAACAGTTGGGCTTCAAAGAGTGTGTCATCCATAGTGATAAATATTTTTTTGGGAAATATGATCATAACATTTGTATCTTTCTGAGCTGGGGCATACCAGAAGTTGGGTTGGGGGGCCGACTAGTCGAGGACTAGTCGGCCCCAACCGACTCAATTAGGGGTCTAGGAAATGAAGAAATCGGAGACAACAATAATTGGGCCTAGTCGGCCGACTAGGCGGCCCTAGGCGGCCGACCAGACCTCGGTTCAAAAAAAGGCAGTCGGCTTAGGAGTGATAGAAAAAACAATGAACCAAATAAAGTAGCAAAACTCCAAGGAAAAGATGTTGCAGGGCCTGAACAAAAAAAATCCCTTCCTGGAAGAGGACATGCATTAGAGGAGTAACATAAAGAGAAGAAGGAAGATTATGGGGGTATGTGTGAAAATTGTACCTCTATCCATAGTAGCGAATAAATGTGCAAAAATGAACATTTGGAGGAGTATAGAAGCAAAACTCCAGGGAAAGAGAGGAGGAAGGAGATGATCTGCCATTGCAAAGGAAAGTGGAGCTTTATAGAGTCTGGCCATGGGTGCTCCTCATAGCTCCTCGTAAATGCTGCTGCTTTTTTGGCTATAGGGTCCGGCCATGTAAATGTTGTTGCTGCTTTTTTGGCTGTAGGGTTTGGCCATGGGGGCTTCTCGTAAATGTTGATGCTTTTTTGGCTATGGAGTTTTGCTTCTATACTCGTAACATGAAATCCAAATCCACACTATATCTGGACCCCCCAAAAAATCATCTACAATATGACTGTAAGAGTTGGATCCACTAAATAATAATCTGTACCAGCTCAAAACTTAACTAGAACGTTTCAAAAACGCCATTTGAATCCTCACATAATAATTTCTTTCATATATATATATATATATATATATATATATATATATATATATATATATAAATTTAAAAAACTAAAACGATTAATCCTATTAGTCCTTAGTTCCTGCGAACCGACTAGCAATTTTTACAACCTTGGGGCATACCCAACAAAACACATTTTCTTGCTCTAGGATCTAACTTTCCCTGGTTTTGATCGTGTATATGTACAAAAACAATGCATCCAAATAATTTTAGGGGCAGCTTATGAGACAATTTTGGCAAAGAAAATCTTTGTTGTAGGGCATTTAATGGTGTTTGAAATTTTAAGATCTTTGTTGACATTCAATTTATAAGGTATGTAGCCGTTAGAATTGTTTTACCCCATAGATACTTAGGAACTTTATTAGTGAATATCAGGGCCCTAGGAAATTCTAAAAGGTGTTTGTTTTTTTCCTCAACCACTCCATTCTGTTGGGGTGTATTATTGCAAGAACTTTGTACCATACTATTTTCTAATAAAAATTTCTACGAAGACCTTGTTTAAAATATTCTGTCATTGTTACTACCGAATGTTTTTTATTATCTTCAAACTGTGTTTTCACCATTTTGTAAACATCTTTGAAAACTTTGTCGATGTCAGACTTGTCCCTTAGCAAATATACCCAAGTTACTCTTGTGCTATGTTGTCACAGGCGACGCCTATGCGTACAGGTTGGAGAGGAGTCACCTCGACCTGGAAAAAATTTCCCTGGGTGTGGCGATGGTCGCATAGGATCGTCTAGGAAAAAAATAGGCGGTATTTAGGCGAGTTTTTCCTGTTTTTAACTTTTTTTCTTAAAAAAACTTCTTGTTGCTTCTTTTGCTGTTGTTTCTTTATTTTTTTTTTCTTCTTCTACTGCTGCTGCTTCAATTTCTGGGGGAAGAACCTTTGGGGATGCTAGAATCCTGAACGGACGCCTAGACGCCTAGGCGAGGCGGGTGGCTTGTCGACTCGTCTCGCCTAGCGTCCAGTACAACATAGCTCTTGAATGATAATTAATGGAAGTTAGAAACCATTTTTTCTGAACTTGTTGAAATCCTATAAAGTTCCCTTACATTACTATGGATTAAAGTAATGGCTTTGGTGCTTGGTATGGTTTTAGGGGAAAGAGGAATGTTGATGTTTGGCAAATTCACATTGAAGTGAAGATGGACTGTTATTTGTAAATAACTTTGAAAGCAAGAGCTTTAAGTAATAAATTTTTTATGTCCCAATCTATAATGCCATAACATTATTATCAACAAAAGTAGAATTCCTAGAGGTACTTTGAACTTGTTTTCGTACTTCGGTTCCATCTTCAAAGAATATAGACTACTTTCTCTAGCATTGCCAATCATTTTTTCCGAGAATAGTTCATGAAACTTACACCGAGAGACATACAAGTTAAAATGACATTGGAGATAATTAGATAATTTTCTAATTGACAAAAGATTATACCACAGTTTAGGCATATGAAGGATATTGTGTAGGATTACGGAAGAAGATATAACAATAGGTTCTACTCCAACAATTACTGAGAGTGATCCGTCGACAATCATGATTTTTTTTGTTCCTTGTACGCGGATTGTAAGTGGGAAAAAGATTGGAACAACTTGTCATATTATCAGTTGCTACAAAGTCAATGATCCAAGAAGTATTTTGAGAATTAACACTAAGAAAAATAGTAACAAACGTACCCTTCTAAGATAAAGAACAAGAAGTGTTTACAGAGATTTGTGGAGTAAAAGTTTGTACAAGTACTCTAGCTGTTCCTTTGTGAATTGAGACACTTCCGAGTTGTGGCTTGCTGCCCGTGACTTTCTTCATGGAAGACTTGGAATGCCATGTTTTCATTCTCCGGCTTTTTCCCGTTTGCACGAACCAAATACTTTTTCTTGTCGATGTATGATATATCACTCTTTTCAGCCTTCTCAATAGTCACGAGTATTCTATCATGATAGTTCTCCCTAATACGAGAAGCTTCCACCTGCCTCCTTTCGAGAGGATGCTCCAACTTGAACGAGCTCTTCGCCATCGGAACTGAACGACAGGTCTTTCTTTCTTCAACAATAACTATATGTTTTCTTTGTGTGCCATGGATTTTTGCACACATCACACCATGGCTTTGATACCATGAAAGTTTAGAAAAAGAATTGTAAGTTTAGAAGAAATAATTCAGTTTCTTAGATTATTGAATCAAAGAAAGAATATATAGGGAGATATGACAACACTTGTCATTAAATTCCTTGATTCTAGTAACAGATTCTGTTACAATAGAAAAGTAACATATTTTGTTAAAGTAGAAAACAAAAGAAAAAAAAACTGTTTGTCCTCCTAACTATCCGACACGCTCTGAGCCTGAGCCTGAGCCTGCCCCTACATAACATAGCTCATCATGCTCAGCTTGGTTAGAGCTGTGTCAAGCAGTTCAGCTTGAGACAATATCTCTGCCTGATTGGCCGGACACATACCTGCACCTGGATACCCAATTTTTAACATAAGAGTTTGAGAAGGCTATCACAGTAGTATTGAAGATCACACCTCAGCGCATAGGGAAATCTCTACCCTTTGGATGTTTTGGCCTTCCAGTGTATTGTACAAAAGAGGAGCATATCTCGGTTCAAAACTGAAAACCGTCCCGAACTGACCTGAAATAAACAATTTGGTTCGGTTTCCAAAGTAAGGTTCGGTTTGGAGAACTGAAAATTCATTTTTTTTTCTATTTTGGAGAACTGAAAGTTTCGGTTCGGTTTGAGTTTTGGTTTTGATTCTGGGAACCAATCCAAACCGAAAACCGAGTTAAGATTACTTATATACCCTCAACCCCCATATATGTATAATTGTATTTAATTTTCACATTGCATTATTGTAATTTAATTGTTGTGGTATTGTAGTAATATGTCATCCGATTGATTTGTAATTTATTGTTCTTTTCTTAATTTTTGTTGTTTTATTGGTACAAAATAATTGCATGTGTGGAATACTTTAGCTTGTCCCATTACGCAATGGGCCCAGCAAAATGGTCCAACCAATTTAACCGAACGAACCGGACCATTTTGGTTTGGTTTGGTTTACTTTGGTTTTAGACAAGTTCGGTTCGGGAAATGTAGGTTCGGTTTGAGAAAATTTAGGTTCGGTTCAACGGAACCAACCGAATGCTCACCGTGCGAATAAGGGTCTGATCGATTAGTTGCTGCATTTTGCTGTGTATTTAGGGAATCTCAAGTCTTAAGAGATTTTGGGGTTAGTTTAGGAGAGATTTGAAATAGACAGTGGGATTAGCAGTTGGATTGGGTAGTTGTTAAATTGTATAATTTGAACAGAGAATATAAATAGTTGATATATTGGATCTTCCTCTTAAGTTGTGTAGTTCTGGGTGTACTTCTTGGTGGATTATTTTATTCTTTTGAGCTAGAGCCCAGCCTGTTTGGTTGATATGGCTCCAAATTTAGGCAACACGAGCCTGTCCAAGGGTATTGAAGGTTCATAGTATCTGTATCGGACCCTTCTTATGAGTATCGGGATCGACGGTATCGACAGTGTCAACGGCGTTTTCGGATCGGAGTATCAGATTTTTTTTTTTTTTTTGTATCGGAAAGCAAATAATTATATAAATTACTACAATTTTAGAAAAAAATATTTTATACATTTAGGCATAAATTTAAATATTTACTGTGTTGTTTCTTAGTAATTTTGAAATTAAATGTAGTAGTAGTTACAACGTTGAGATAATTGGATGCTTCGTCATAGAAAAGAAGTCATATATAAAGGAGAGGATTAGCCTCCTTATTCTCTATCCGATGTGGGAATAAACCCAATATACTTCTCAATACTCCCCCTCAAGATGGACGATAGATATCAATCATCCCCATCTTTTTACGTAGTTTAGAAAGACTCAAGGAGCTAAGACCCTTTGTAAGACCATCTGCGACTTGTTCTTCTGAGCGAACATAATCAAGCTTCAATGTTCCGTTCTCTAGCTTCTCTTTGTTGAAAAACCGATCGATCTCGACATGCTTCGTTCTGTCATGCTGAACTGGAATGTTAGCTATACTCAGTGCAGCTTGACTATTACTCAGAAGGCGTAATGGTGCTTCTCGATCCAATTTCATCTCTGTCAGAAGAGCTTTTATCCACAGCATATCTGACACTCCCAAAGCCATTGCTCTATACTCTGTTTCAACGGTCGATCGTACTACTACAGACTGTTTCTTGCTTTTCCAGGAGACTAGGTTACCCCTACAAAGATACAATATCCTAAGGTGGACCTTCTGTCATCCATGCAGCTTGCCGAATCTGTATCGCATTATCCCTCAACACCCAGGTGTCCATTGTCCTTGAACCATAACCCTCTTCCAGGAGCCCCCTTCAGATATCTCAAAATATGAAAAACTGCATCCATGTAATCCTTGGATGATGCATGTAGCGGCTTACTACACGCACATCGAATGAGATATCAAGACGAGTGTGGCCTAGATAAATCAGTTGGCCTACTAGTCTCTGATCTCTCACGATCCACGGGCTCTCTTGCTTCTGTACCCAACTTATTTCTTAGGTCAATCGGAGTGACTGTCGATCGACACCCCAGCATGGTTGTCTCTGTGAGCAAGTCTAGTACATACTTTCTCTGAGAGAGGACGATCCCATCTCTTTCTCGAGCCACCTCGATCCCAAGAAAATATCTCATCATTCCCAGGTCCTTCACTTCAAACTCCTTGACAAGTTTTGACTTCAGCTGGACAATCTCCTCCTCCTCGTCACATGTGATCACTATATCATCAACATATACTGCAAATATTGTGACATGGCCTCTCGCATGCCGGAAGAAGACCGTATGACATGCATTGGTCTGCCTGTGACAGCCTTCCTGAATCTCTCAAACCTGGCTCGAGGAGATTGCTTGAGTCTATACAATGAAATTTTCAACTAGCACACCTTTCCTGCCGACAAAACCCCGGTGGAGTCTTCATGTACACTTTTTCTCGTAGATTCCCATGAAGAAAAGCATTCTTCACATCCAATTGATGCAGTTGCCATCTGTGATTTGCTGCAAGGGAGACCAAGGTTCTCACAGTGCTTATCTTTGCTACCGGAGCAAATATCTCATCATAGTCGATGCTATAGGACTGAGTGAATCCCTTCGCAACTAATCTTGCTGTGTACCGCTCCACCTTCCCTTCTGGCGTCTCTTTTATCGTGAAGACCCATTTGCATCTAACTACTTTATTTCCTTTAGGCAATGGAATAAGATTCCATGTCTCATTTCTTTCGAGTATTCCAAGTTCCTCCAACATTGCAGCTTTCCATCTCGGATCTTCCTTTGCTTCCTGCCAACACTTAGACAAAGAGGTGGTGTCTAACGATGCAATGAATGCTCCATAAATGGGAGATAGATTAGAATATGATAATAAATTAGCAATGTCATGTTCATAACCATAGAGATTAGGGGATCTTCCCGCATTGCTGCTAGAAGATCTCCTCAAAGGAATATGAGATAGAGAAGAGAGGACCATACCATCCGAATCTGAGGGATACGTATCCGAATTAGAGGGATCCCGTGCTGGTGCTTCTTCAGGAGTTGGGGCAGGGTTAGGTGAGGGACGTGGCACAGTAGGGGCAATAGACACAGTATTGGGCTTCTGCTTTCTCCTTCTGTAGGCCTGAAACTCTTCTTGAGCTGTAAATTGTTCTAAAGACTGTTCCTTCCCATGAGTTGGTTCCTCCCCCTTGTGCTGGATCGTCACTTTCTTCCTCCTGATTTTGTGTGTCCTCATTACTTTCACTTTTCTCACTCCCAGTATCTACCCCTTGTTCCCTTGGACCATCTTTCCCAATCAGACATGGAACTGACCCGACAATTATGCTCAGGCTTATCTCCCCCACTCCTAACACCTCTTTTGTTAGATGTGTCATCAAATGCGGAGCCTTCACCTGAACCATTGTGGTAGTATGGTTCCGTTTCTCTGAATGTAACATCCATGCTCACGAAGAGCCTTCGCTCCACAGAACTCCAGCAAGAATATTCCTTCTGGGTTCCTGAGTTGTCGACAAAGACACTTAATTGCTCGAGGGTCCAACTTTTCCACACCAGGCCTATTGTCCTTCACAAAGCTTACACACCCAAACACTTTTGGAGGAACAATGCATTTGTTCTTACCTGTAAGCATCTCGAACGGTATCTTCCATCCTAACACCTGAGAGGTCATCCTGTTGATGAGATATGTAGCTGTAAACATGATATATGCCTCCACAAGTGTTTAGGGACATTTATAGCAAACATCATCAACCGAGTCACTTCCAACAGATACCTGTTCTTCCCCTCAGCCAAACCATTCTGTGCTGATGTCTAGATGCATGAAGTCTGATGATATATCCCATGTGCTGACAAGTACTCTTCAAGAGCCTTGTTGGTGTATTCTGTCCCATTATCAGACCTCAACATCTTCACATTAGCATTGTACTGCGTTGTGACCTTGCGATGAAAATCTTGAAAACATGCAAACACAACACTCTTACTCTTCATTAGATACACCTAAGTGACACGAGTGTAGCAATAAATAAAGGTGACAAACTACTTAAAACCATTAGCAGTAGTTGTGGGACAAAGTCTCCACATATCAGAGTGTATCATGTCAAAAGAGAACAAACTTCTATTTCCAGAACTCACATATGAGCTTCTGGTATGTTTTTCTAGTTCACAAAGATCACAAACTAACTTATGTTTATCAGCCTTTTGATACATAAAAGAAAATATTCGACTCAGTAGACTAAATGAACACCTAAGTGACACGAGTGTAGCAATAAATAAAGGTGACAAACTACTTAAAACCATTAGCAGTAGTTGTGGGACAAAGTCTCCACATATCAGAGTGTATCATGTCAAAAGAGAACAAACTTCTATTTCCAGAACTCACATATGAGCTTCTGGTATGTTTTTCTAGTTCACAAAGATCACAAACTAACTTATGTTTATCAGCCTTTTGATACATAAAAGAAAATATTCGACTCAGTAGACTAAATGAAGAGTGCCCTATGCGCTGATGTTGGATCAACAGTTCTGATTCCACAGTCCTTCGTGCCTCTTCCGGTTGTGCCTCATCCACCAGTGACGTCAGTGCTACCTCCAGTCCATCCCTGTCTAAGTACCATAGCCCTTTATGCCAAGTGTTAATCCCCAACCGTCTTCCTGTTCCCTTCTCTTGAATAATTACCCTAGGAATATAAAAGGAAACAACACAATTAAGTTGAAGAACAATGACACTAACAGACAATAGATTAACAGAAAAAGATGGAGTATGCAAGACATCAGTTGGAATTATGGAAGGGGTGCATTTAACCATGCCTACACCCAATATGGGTCGAGCAGTACCATCAGCAGTCTGAATACTTTCAGGTGTTACCAGGTGAGTATAATTATGGAACTCATGATGCCCCCCCCGGTGATATGACGGGATGTCCCAGAGTCAATTATCCAATTTATACTTTGTGGTATGTGGGTGGCTGCATGAGCATGAGCAGGTATACCTGTGCTAGTGTGGGCATAGTAGGCGACGTTACCCCCGGAAGTGGTTGGAGTTGAGGCCCCAGCAGCGTTGGCTCGATTGTCACTGATTTTAAGCTTCAGGCTCCAACACATCTCTAGCATTTCCCTCTCACTAGGGGTCACATCGGATGAATGACTCTCATCTTTCCCTTATGCCAAGTTTGTCTTGTCCCCCCCCCCCCCCCCCCCCCCCCCCGTAGAATAATCACTAATGCCACCGATATAGCCTCCTCTGCCACCCCTACGCCCTCCATGGCTGCGTCCGCGGCTACTGGACTGGCCTCTCATAGGTTTTGTACAAAATCTGATGAAGTGTCCAGGATCTACACAATTGTGGCACACCCCCCCCCCCCCTGAAGGGGTTTGGGCTAAAAACTGCTAAGGCTGATTTCATCCCCGGAGAGCTGGTGGCGCTTGGCATCAGCTTCAGCCATGTCTCCTTTTGTGTCATGGCAGCTATTGCCTCCTTCAGTAATGGCAGTCCAGGCTGTGCAAGTATGACAATCCTCTGCTCAAATGTTGGGTTGAGCCCCTTCAGGAATTTCATCATCCTTTGTTGTGAGACATACTCCATAAACTTCTGATAATGTTTCATAAATGTCGGCTCTACTTGTTCATCCTCCAGGCCAATAGAATCATAGTGGTGGAGATCATACCAATACTTCTTTAGCATAGCCGCATACTTAGAGATGGTGCGATCCTCTTTGACCACCTTATCAAGTTCATCCTGCAATTGGAAGACCATCATCGGGTTGCCCGACCCCGAGTACATGTCTTTTAGCGTTGTCCAAATGTCACCAGCACTCTCCATAGCCTTCACGTTGTCCGACACTTGGTCGGTCAATGAGGCTGTCAACCATCCCGCTACCACATTGTTGATGATCTCCCATACAACAAACTCCCGTGAGGAGCGATCTTCAGGTGCCTCGGTTTGGCCATTCACATAGCCTATCAGGCCTCTTGCCTTCAATGTTCGCATAGCCTGGAGGGACCACTTCAAATAGTTGGTAGTACCCTCAAATTTCACCTCCAGCTTCTCCAACTTCCTATTTTGTATGGTAAAGGATCCACATCCGCCTGTGCAGCGCGGGCGCGGGCGCTAGTCTCGGTCAGCCTCTTGGATAAGAGATCGTCCACCAACGCTTTCATCTCCTTGGCCGTCAGCTTACCTAGATAGTCTCTATTGTCTGCTCCTTCTCCTCTTCCATCAGTCCGGTGGTGGCAGATCTAGGGCACACGAGTTCCTGTGGTGCCCTCCAGCTTTGACTGCAGACTTTCCCACGTCTGCCGTTCCTTCTTCAGCAGCAACGACGTCCCCGAGCGCCGCTCCCCATATCTCGTGCATGACTGCGACCCGAGGTCGCTGTTCTCCTCCGGTGGCGAGGATGACGACAGTGAGGGAGGACAACGGCAGAGAGGTGGCAGTGAGGGTGGACGATGACGGCGGTCGAGCGGAGGTGGCGGACCCGAGTAGTGGCGGCGACGACTATGGAGAAATTAGGGTTAGGATTAGAGTGGCGGCGGTGGCGGAGCCGAGTGGGGAAGTTAGGGTTAGGATTAGGGTGGCTCTGATACCATATAGCGTTGGAATAATTGGATATTTCATTATAGAAAAGAAGTACATATATAATAGAGAGGATTAGCCTCCTTATTCTCTACCCGATGTGGGGCTAAATCCAATAGACTTCTCAACAGTAGTCACTCTTGTCGATTGGTATACTTGTGATAGATAAGTTTTCTTCTTTTACATGCTTTTACAACCTTATTATGCTTTTACACCCTTGTTGATTGATCTTTTTCGTTCAATTTTCTTCGTGGAATTGACGGAAAAGAGACCCCTAATGTAGGTATCGGTCAGCGGCATCGGTCAATATTGGATCAGGATATGCCAAACCGTATCGGTATCGGCTGATACTGCAACTATGGTATTGAGAGCGTCTTAATCTTGTTGTCTTCTTATTAGGCCTCGCCCTCCCTCTCTCTCTTCTGGCGGTTCTAATACATTATGCTTTTATCCATAGAATATGTTATGTTCGCCGTGAGCTTTAACTTAACCTCTGCAATTTCGTCACTTGCCATCTATTTGTTTACTGGAGGTCACGAAGTTGTGGACATTTTTGAACATTTAGAAGTCGTTATGACAGGTTATGGAGTTCCTCCAGCCGCTGCCCCTTCAATGGTACCTCCTGTTGCTACTTCCATGCAGATGCAGATGAACACTATGCCTAGGCCGCCTATGATGAATCCTCCAGCCACAGGGATGACAAATACTTCCACCTCTAATGGAGCTGCTACTCTTGCGAATCCCACGGCATATGGCGCCCCGACTGCTGCCTCTGTGTCACAGGAAAGTTTTACCTACAGTCAGACTTCAGAGATCAATCACTAGGTTTACCAGGCCAACATGCTCATCTTGTATGGCGTGCAACATATTGAAACAGATGTCGAATGTCTTTTGTATTTAAACTCTTAACTCGGTTTGCATTTATTGTGTTTCAGAGATGTAACAGCCCCCTTGGGATTTTTATGTACTCTTTTATTGTTCAAGGAAATCTAGTTGGCTTATTTGTGCTGCATGGGTTTAAACTATGTGATCATCAGAAGTAAGAGAATAGGTCTTCACTTGCACATAATTGCTCCTTAAATTGTTGTTACGTTGTTTTCAAACATTACTTTTTTGGGAATTTTTGACTTTCGTCGGAATTTGTATTTATACTCCACTTTTTGTGTTTATTGGACTTACATTCCACTTTTTGTTACAAAAAATATTTGACGACTGTTTTTTTGTGACAACAAATATTTTTTCTGACTAAAAATGGGATGTAAATTTACCTTATGTTCTATTAGTTGTCCACCCTTGAGCACTCCTGACCGTTCTTTCCTCGCCCATAGCTACATCTTCTATGGATATGATCATTCCCTCGTCACCCATAGTTTCCTCCCTTTCAAGGACTCTCAACCTTGGGTCTCTCTTTCAAAAATTCCATCGGAAGTCCGATGCTGATAACAACAATGTCAAATCAAGTTCGATCCAATATAATAATATTGGATTTGAGCCTGATCACACATACAAGAGTCAGCGTGTCATTTATAGCATGCACAGGTTTGGTAATTGACCTGAACAATTGGTCTATGTCAACCGTGTTGACTAGTGCTAACACCATGGGCGGAGGGAGAAGGGGACCAGCGGGTTCATGTGACCCCGCTGGAAAAAAAAAATTTTGAGAATATTTTTTTTTATGTAGCACAGCACAGTTGAAGGTGTGGGCCAGCAAGTGTTGACCCAAAAAAGAAAAAAAAAAGCATCAGCGGACAGGGGTGCTTCATTTGTGTTGTGGCCTGTGGGCCATGGTTGCTTCAGCCTTCATGTGATGATGTGAGCAAGCACTCAAACCACAGCAGCTTCTTCGTCCGGTTGTCCCTCTCCAATCTCCATGACTCCATTCTCTTAGGTCTTAGCGGCTCTGTTAAAAAAAAAAAAAAAAAAATTCAACAACCGGTCTCCCGAAGCTTCTTTGTCCCTTCTCCTTTTTCTTCCGTGGTGGCTCTTCCAGCTCTATCGGTGGTTCCCTTCCTCTTAGTTTCAGGTAATATATTTAATTAGTTTATGCCCTAATTTTTTTAAATATTTTTTAATTGATTTAGATCCTAAATTAGATGTTTCTTATTTGATGGTTCCTAATTCATTCATGTCCTAAATTAGATGGCTCAACTGATTCATGCCCTAACTGATTTTGCCCAAAATTTTATTTTCTCTTACATGGAATAAAATTGATTCATTATTCATGCCTCATTGATTTTGTTCTATTTGTTTAAATTTATTGTGTCTATTTTACTATATTTAAACAGAATGGAAAAGTATCTTCTAAAAAGATCGAGAGCTCAAGAAGGTTCTTCTTCTGATCCCAATGTTCAAAATATTAAGAATTCAAGGTCTAATGATGTGCAACCTCAAGTACAACAAGTTCAAACACAAGGCCACACAGTTAATTTAGATGAGCTTCCATCGGATCCTGCATTTAGAAAAAATATTTATGAGTATCGTGATCCTAAAGTGATAGAGATTGTTTGCATTTATATATATATTTTTGGATTGAAAATTTACTATTCGATTTTGACCCCGCTGTACCTAAATTCTGGCTACGCCACTGGCTAACACATGAGTTAATTAGATATAGGTCAACTCCTAATTGATCATATGTGGAAGGTTATCTGATACATAATATACTTCATAATTTGATTACATCTAAAGTGTTCCAAAAGCGTCAAGAATCATCTAGAAGATTCTAAGAAGAATCTAGGTTTGAAATGTAATAGGCATTTCTAATCAAACCCTAATTAAGTTGACCTAGAAATTGCAAGTCTACCCCTTGTTGAAACCTATAAATATAGAAACAAGGGTCTGTTGAAATCGTACTTGTAGTTTTGCGTAAAGACCCAGTAATAAACCTTGTGAAGAACCTTTCCTCTAATCACTTGTGGAAGGACAAAATTTTCTACTTAGGGACAAAGTTGGAGATGCCTTGGCGTGCCCATAGTGTGGGATGCCTATTAAAAGTCAAAGCTTAGGGTGAACGCCTTTATCTCTGCTTCGATCGTGAGGGACTTGGAAGTTGTTTCCGAGATGCATGATTTTCTCCTCGCCACTTATGCTCAAAGTTCTCGACTTCAGTGCAATGTGCGAGTTAATTAGTTGTACCCTCCTATGATTTGTAAACATTTTACTAACTGTTTTCGTTGTTTTAAAAATAAAGAACATCCACCTGGGTGCTTAATTTTTCACTCACTTTTTTCTATGCACCAGGGGGTACAACTAATTAACTCTATAAACCAGGGAGTGTTTTTTATTTTTAAAATAACGGAGACAATTACCAAAATACGTACAAACCATAGGGGGCTACAACTAATTAACTCTGCAATGTGCTAAGACCATCTCCAATGGGGGTTTCTATCTTCCCTATTTCTTTGGAAGAAATTCATTTTAGAAAAAACTTCTCCCAAGAAACTTTCTAAGAGGGTTTCTACATGTAGAAACTCTCATAGAAAATTTTCTATCTCTCATGACAATTATTATTGGGCTCCACACCATTAAATTGGTACTTTTACTATGTGACACATAGGATAGAAATGGAGAACCATTGGAGAGCATTTTTGTATGTCTACAATTTCTATGTAGAAACTCTTCCAACTAGGATAGAAATCTCCTTAAAGTACAATGCCAAGTAGAATAAGAACTCAATTTTAGAAATCACCATTGGAGATGGTCTAAGCACCCTTGTCAATGTTGGCAGGTGTCATATCACTTCAGCTTTTTAGATTTACTGGACTAGGAATTTAGTACTAACTGGACTTTCTGCAACTGTTCTTGTGGTTTCTTGACAACCCTCAGGGGCGCATAGGTTTCCATAAGAGGAGAGTTGTAAGGTCGAGAGGTTCTTCTTTTCCTTTAAGTCTTAACTTTGCGGTGCCTTCGAGTGTATCAACGGAAGGTCCACTGTAGCATCCGCTATCATAGAAACCAAATTAGCAAATTGGGTAACATTTTCATTTTCAATAGAAAACCCTAATCACAACATTAATGAATGTATGAAATAGATAAAGAATACTGGGTAACACGGGGTTAGAACCAATGCCAAATCCTTAGAAATAGCGTAGAATGACTTAGAATGAAATTTAAAATTTCTAGAGTTAGTTTGTTAGTTATTAAAATTTCTAGAAGTCATAAAAATAAATGAGAGCTCACCTACTTGATTTTGAATCAAACGACTGTATCTTGTCCAAACGACTTCAAAATGCAATTTTGAGGGTACCGACATGTCAATATTAATGTCAAAACACATAACAATAGCACTTTAAATTTAAGTTTTATAGACAATTAATTTTGGTAAATTATAAGGACACAACACATTTTGATCGGGGCTGTCCAAGTGTTAGTTTTTTATTATTTACAAGTTTGCCACTGAAAAAATTACTCAGGGCTATCCAAGTGGTAGGTATAAAAGATAAGTCTTATAATTTTTGTTTTCTTCCTCACTCTCCATTCCTCACAAGAAGAAGAAGAGGAACAACAAAAAGAAGGAAAAAAAAAAAACAAGAACAAGAACATCAATTTTTGCAAACCTAGTTTATTTTGATTTTTTGCTCTCTTCTAATTTCTCAAATCTATTTCTCCAAACCCTACTTTATTTTTCTTCTTCTTGTTTGGGCATTATGGATGAAATCCTAGTTGTAGAAAAAATTGGGTTATCAAATCTATCAAATCTATTAGTCTATTAACAAAATTTTCTTTCTTAATAGAAGAATTATGTATGAAATCCTAGTTGTAGAAGAAAACTATGGAAGAAATCCTAGTTGTAGAATAATTGGATTCATATCAGGACTGCCACAATTTCTGACAGTCCTAGAAGTATTGAGGACGCCAGAAATTGTGGCAGTCTTGAAATAGACTCGATGTACAACAGGACTGCCACAATTGCTGGCAGTCCAAGAAGTAATGAGGACTGCCAGGAATTGTGACAGTCTTGAAATAGACTCGATGTACAACAGGACTGCCACAATTGCTGGCAGTCCAAGAAGTAATGAGAAAAAAAACTAGGGTTTTGATGAAGATGTGAGAATGGAAATGGTGGAGAAGAAGAAGATGGATAAAAGAAGAAGAAGAAAGCTAGGGTTTGTGAAGAGAGAGATAGTGAAATTTAGAAATGATAGTGATTTTTTGGGTTTGGGGGGCTGTGGGCTTTGGACAGCCCCCTGAGTGGAATATTTTGATAGCCCTAGTAAAAGTTCCTCCCAACCTGGCTAGCCCTAATCCTGACTAGCCCCGATCAAAAAGATACGTGCCCTTATAATTAGCCTTAATTTTGGACCTAAAAAAATTCATGCACCTATTCGTGTGCCGAAAAAGTTAAACCTAAGAATCGAGAACCTGCCTACAATAATAGAAACACACCAAACGTAGGGATCACAGGTTCATGCAATTAACTCCACAGGACCCTAATTGATCAAGATACTAACTGCATCTAGGACTGATATTTATTAGTGAATATCCCTATAACTGATACTCAAGGCTCTAGTGACACAAGGGTACTAGTTGTCGCATACCCGGTCAGTAGCCCCATACATGCGGCTGTTAATGCATGCAGTTTTAAGGTCCACAAAATTCTCCATTATGAACTCAATTCTACACATCTTTCCTGCATCTTCTAGATATTGATACGAATCCCTAATAAGTGTTAGTGCCGGGGCACAATTTTTCGATAGAAAACTGAAAAAATGAAACAATTGTAAAAACAATGTCTCAAATCAACACTTCCAAGGAAGGTGATTCTGAATTACGAGAATCTAAAAAGATTTCATAATCAACAGCAATCAGATCGTAGTACTTCTAAAAAGAAGATACACTCAGAATTACTAGCAGCAACGAAGAAGGTGACTGGCGAAAGATGGAAGAACTCCTGCTGGGGTGAATAATCATCGTTGCTCAAAACTTTATTCGCCCTACACGAACAGCTTCCAGGAACCAGCAAGTTCGTCGGAGAACTTGGAACACTCCTGCTATTCTGACTCCTCGGATGGACACGAACTCCCGTGCAAAAGCAACGCTGGTGCGGCGCCTTTCCTCTCTTTCTCTCGAAGGCTACTGGAAGATCAGAACTGTGTTAAAGAACACTTCTGAATTCTCTGTTTACTTGTGTTAAAAAAACACTTCGTAAACTTTCTGTGGTGGCTTCTCTTTCTTGTGTATATCTAGCCTTGAGAGAGAGAGGATGCCTTATATAGGCCCTGCAACAACTGTTCGATTGCCACAAAGTTAGGGACGTGGTAAAAACCACCCCGAACATGTAGCAACCGCCCAGAACATGCAAACACACGTTCTGCTGCAAGTTGCACCAACTGCGCGTACCCTGCGCTCCTTGTACTCCGCGCACTGAGCCACTTGCGCCAACCTGCGCAACTGCGCAACTGCGCACTGCGCCACTGCGCGACCTGCGCGACCTGCGCCACCTTGCGCCACTCGCGCAACGTGCGCCACGCGCGCAACTTGCGCAACGTATGCAACGTGTGCAACCGGCGCACCCGGCGCAACCTATGCGCAACCTGTACGCAACCTGGCACGTACCCTGGCCGCACAACGTGGCCGCGCAAATGGCTCGCGCAACAAGCGCAACTTAAGCGCACTATGCGCCTAGCGACGATGCTGACGTGCTAAGTGCAAAGTGCGCCAACAAAATGCCACATTACGTCTCATGAGCCCATGAGCCCGAGTCCGAGTCCGAGTCCGAGTCGCTAAGCCCCTACGGGGCTTAGCTCCCATGGAAATAAATTTTCCAAGAGCAAAAAGCATGAATGCTTTAATTGTTGATTTTAGCCTTTTTTCTATTAGAAAAATAACCCCACATGGCAAACCCATGTGCACCTCCACACCACATGTGCATCTCCAATAATAGCAAAGCTAATATATAGAGATACAATCTCTTTGTTTTTTCCGATGTGGGACTAAAGTTTTCTAAAGGAAAAAACTAAAACTCCAATAGTCCCCCACATATCTCTATATATGGGTATAAGTGTTCCCCACAGTAACTGTCCATCATGCATTAGGAGAGATGTCGCTGACGACTTGAATCTTCCCGCATGGATCAAAAATCAGACTATAATACAAGAATGGACTAAGCCTTGAATTCTGCATCATAGCTGAAATTCTTTCCACTCACATAATGTAGTTACATGTACTTCTAGCTACACATTAAAGGCCCTGTGCCAGCCTGGTTTCAGTGTATAATTTTGGGCGTCTACAAGTTTACCCTCAAGAGACGGCCTGATATCTCTTTGTCCATACACTATAGGTGAGTTCATTATAAAGAGACATGGCATGAAGTGCTTTGCGCTTTCCTTGCGGTGCTACGCCGCTATGACATAGCATAAAGCCGAGGCCTTACCCCGTACCGGGAACCTCATCGTAGTGTCATACTACTGTAGTGTCACGCCCCAGAATCAGAACACTGGAGAGCGGGGGCAGACATAACCAGCTACGTATACTGAAATGAGATCCACTCCACTATACGGTCACGTCTGTCTAGATATATGAGGGTTTAACTACAATCCATCAGTCTCCTATGGTCAAGAACAAGCCTAGTGTCTCAATCACAGGAAAGCAAATAAATGCTACAAGATGTAAGATCACCAAATATACAATAGTAAGGCGTCCCAAACATTACATATTCAGCTGATCATGAAGCTAGTCATTACAAAATGTGAGGACTAGCAAGAGTTTAGTCATACATGATCAACCCTAGGTTGCCAATCATGTTACAGTCCGTAGGCAGACAGTAAGTAAAATGTACACGAGCTAACACTTGCTCGACGGCTAAACGCCTTAAAAGAATAATTTTACAATAGAGTGGGAGAGCAAAAATAAACTCACTTGTTGTCAAGGTTTCGTCTAGTGGTCACCATGTGGCTGGAAGGTTGGTAGATCCTCTAGTACTGCTCCGGTATCTGGCCATACAAAACCAGCTGGGTCAGACCCCAGAAAGAGCAAGTGCCACAAAGGAGGCTTCACTTAGGAACTAAAACCAGCAATTAGCACAAGAATATTATTACATAATAAAAGGCAGTAATTAAGGCTTGATATTAAAAGAATAACAACAACAAACTGAGTACGAAGAAACCATTCAAGTAGCCAGGTCACAACCCTTAAACCAAATAAGGACCGGGGTTGTAACCCTTTGCCTGAATAGAACTCCGTCTCCCAAATCTTGTTGGTAAGGTAAAACATAACAAGCATGACAGGTGATATACGATAAGATAACCATGGGACTATTCAGATAACCAGATTACAACCCGTAAACCAAACAAGGATCGGGGTTGTAACCCTTCGTCTGAACAGAACTTGGCTTCTCCCACCATTTATCGGCAAGATAAATATAAGAAATCAGGTCAAGTAACAATCTTGTACATGATCAAGACAAGACTAGACTGGTTGAACTTCATCCATCATTCACGGCCAAGCAATAAGTATGGCTTGATACTTTAACTAACTAGGGTTATCACAGGCCTAGTTACTAGCAATATGCAATGAGATGTTCCTCCAGCCACAAGCCCTGTAGCTAATCCAGGTTATCCAGGCGACTTGGATTCATTAAGCAGTTATCAATAATTATTAGGTAGCTTGGTGTGCAACATATGACAGTGTGCGTAGAAATTGTTTCATGAAGTGCCCCACATGACAGTGGGCTGGAAATGTGCCCTACTCGACGGCAGGCTACAAGTCCAAACAATTGTGGCCGGGATAACGGGATCGCCTGTAACTGGGGAAATCTCTCATAACTACTGAATTATTCTAGTTATTAGCCTTAGCCATTTACAGTGGGTACCCATGACCGTGGTACTCAGGGGTTCCAGTCCTAGACATGATGCAAGACAAGACTGGTTCATTTGTACAAGCACAATCGTCCACGGTGTCCAGGTCATTCATTTTTGTCGTGTCAAGTTAGCCGTCGCAACAGCATTTCAAGAAATATCACGTCAGGTTTATCATGTCAGGAGTGCGCCACGACGGGCCACTATCAAGAATTATCATGTCAAGTTATCATGTCAAATTATCAGGTCAAGTTATCTTGTCAGGAGTGCACCACGGCGGGTCACTATCAAGTCATGTTATTTATCAAGGAGGGAAGAAACTTCCATAATTAAATAATAATATATATATATATATATATATATATATATATATATATATATATATATAATATATATATTCTTGAAGCCAATGAGAAACTCTACAACTTTCATGTTGGGAGTGGGAAAAAATTCTGACCACAATTCAGGCAAATAAAATATTTAAACAATCAAAGTGGACCCCATGCGGCCCAAAAGTGAGAAAACATACATGCGACCAAAGAGAGTGGGAGGCCACCCATGCGGCCAGCCAAAGCTTATGCGGCCAGAAAATAACTGAAGGGGGCCATGCGGCCAGCAAGAAATATTCATGCAACCAGAAAAGACAAGGGGAGAGGAACCTGCAATAAATGCAAGCTCCCACTCAAGCAAAAGAAAATGACACGTGGCCACTCAAGTACTGGGGCCATGTGGCCTAAAATTATAATGGCTATATGCAAATAATTAAAGTAAGGCCATGCGGCCAATCTAAGTTGCTGAATGCAACTAAAAGCTAAGGGCCATGCGGCCAGCAAATAATAAGCCAAGGCAATTAAATAATACAACTAAATAAAGCCAAGTGCATGCAGCACTTAAACCATGCGGCCAGCCATGATGGATTATGCGGCCAGCCATGATTAGTGGCCATGCGGCCAGAAATTGGATAAAGGCCTTATGCGGCTAGAGTTAGCTAGCAATTGGCAATGCATGCAATTTGCATGCAAAAGCATGCAATAAATAATAATAATAATAATAATAATAATAATAATAATAATAATAATAAAAAGGAAAGGCCATGCGGCCAGCTATGAGTTTCATGCGGCCATGAATTCTCTTATGCGGCCAAGAATATATCAAGTAGCAGCATGCAAGAGCATGCATGCTAAAGTCATTAATATATAAAATATTCATATGCATGCAAAAGCATGCTACTAAAGGCAAATGCATGCAGATGCTTAAAATAATTCATGCGGCTCACTATGACCATGCTTTATTTAATGCATGCCATTCTAATTCATTAGCCAATGCCTATGCGGCTAGAGTGCTAATAAGCATGCTGATGCATGCAAAAGGCTAATTGGCTAAAGCATGTTTAAACTATGCCATAAAAAGCCATGCGGCCATAAATGGCCAGCAAGTTGCTTGCTAATGCTAAACTAATTAAGCATGCAACTAAAGTATGCATGCATGCATATGCATTTTCCTACGTAAGCAATGCATGCGGCCCAAAAATGTTAAGGCCAACAAGTACATGCGGCTCAAACTATTTATAAATTCATGCGGCTCACCACTACATTATATGCATGCAATTGCAAGCTGTACGTGGCAATTATTATTAGGCCTGGCCCAAATTAATATGCTGGCTAATAAATGCTATCATGTCAGGAAGCAAATAATGCTGCCATGTCCATGTGGCTAAGCAAGATTCCTGCGGCCAAAATGCAAGCTAGCAATAATTTATGTTGCCAATCAGAGAAGATGCTCATGGAAATACCATGGCTTCTCTGCACCACCCAACTTTCCACCAGAGACCAAATTTGGACTTCCATCGGTCAAATTTGGGTAGAAAGAAATTCTCTACAATATGGAATTATTTGTTTACAAAAATATGCAAGTCTGGTAGATCAAAACCCACAAAAATAAAAATACCACAAAGCTAGATCTACAAGAAATTAGCCATGGAAATGGAAAATGCTAAATACTAAAGTGGGTTAGAAACACATGAGGAAGACAACGGAACAATAAAAATGGACTTCCTCCATGAAGCAAGATACACTTGCCTAAGCTCTCAACTCTCTCCTGGTAGGTGAAGAGTAAAGATGGAAATGAAGAAATGAGTAATGAGTAATAATGGAAGAGAGAGAGAGTGGGATTGATATTTATGGTGGGAGTGGTGGTAGGTGGGAGTGGTTTGGTTTACATAAAATCAAGTAAAACCGAACCAAGCCAAACAAACCGAACCGAACCAAGATAAACCAATCAATAAAATGCCAAAATAAATCAAGCAGGGAGACAGGCAATACGGGTCAAAATACGTACACGTATTCTAAATACGTAATACGAGATATGGGCATTACATGTAGCATGAGGCAACCGCCTCTTTGTAGTGCCAAACTACCCAGCATGAAGCCTTAGGCTCCCTTGCGGTGTTACGCCGCAACGACATAGCTTGCAAGGCCGAGGTTTTATCCCTAACCGGGTACCTCATCGTGGTGTTGTGCCACTGTAACATGAGGAACTCTTCCTCTTTGTAGTGCTGACTACACCCCTCTTTATTTTTAACATACAATATTAGGCTAACTGCCTATTTGCGGTGCTACGTCGCTGTGACTTGGTCTGCAAAGCCGAGGCTTTATCCTAATCTTGGGCAGCACCCCACATATAGGAACCTCATTGTGGAGTCACCCCACTGTAGCATGGAGTTTCACTCCTTGTAGTGCTGCTCTACCGTGCTTTCTGTAAAGCACACCAGGCATTCACTCTGCCTGAGAACTCATTAAGGCAATTAAGCCAACCTTCCCACAGGAACCGTTTTCCACAGAAAACAACAGTAGACAACAGTGATTACAGGTCCATAACCTCTCCATGCCCAATAGAACATGTACCCACCGTTCCTGATATTTTTCCGATTAGTGGTCCTCCCTTGAACCAAAAGCTAGATGCCTAGTAGATTTCTCTTTGAACTATTAACATAAAACTTTATGGTAGGAATACAATAATACAATATCAGAATGCCTTCAAGCCCATTTTACAAGCTGTGTCTTCGACCAGCTGACGCTTGAGGCCCTTGGTGAAAGGATCCGCCAGGTTCTCCTGACTCCGAACATCAATCACTGCAATAACACCTCTCTTGATAAGATCGTGTACTGTCCTGTGCTTCAATCGCACAGTCATCTTCTTCTCGTTGAAGAGGTCATTTGATGCCACCGCCGCAGTCGCCTGGTTGTCGCAGTATATCGGTATTGCCGGTATTTGTGCCCCAACCACTGGAAGATCATACATGAGCTCCCGAAGCCATTCTGCTTCCTCGGCTGCGGTATCAAGTGCAAAGAACTCAGATTCCATGGATGACTGCAAGAGCATAGTCTGCTTTTTTGACTTCCACGATATAGCAGCTCCACCCATTGTAAAAATCAATCCACCTGTGGACCTCTCGCTCTCCACCTCTGAGCACCAGCTGGCATCACTGAAGCCTTCCACTACCGGCGGATCTCCGCTGTAGTATAGTGCATATGTCTGAGTCTTCTTGAGATATCTCATAACCCGTTTCACAGCTTTCCAGTGTTCAACACCTGGGTTGCTAGTGAAACGACTCAGCATTCCCACGGCAAAAGCTATGTCAGGCCTTGTGGCAGTAGTAGTATACATCAAACTCCCGATTATGCTTGAATACTCCAGCTGCCTGACACTTTCCCCTGAATTAGGCTTCAGCTTCAGATTACACCTGTACGGCGTATCGATCCCTGGAAGATCCCAATACCCATAACGAGTGATCATTTTCTCAATATAATAAGACTGTGACAGCGCTAGTCCAGTGTCTGTCCGGATGATCTTGATCCCTAAGATCACATCAGCTTCTCCCAAGTCTTTCATACTGAACTTGCACGAGATGAATTTCTTTGTCTCCGTGACACAACCTATATCCGTACCTAGGATAAGCATGTCGTCCACGTACAGACAAACGATCTCACCTCTTCCATCAGCGAACTTCGTGTAAATACACTTGTCCGTCTCGCTGACCATGTAGCCATTTGACCTTATAACTTTGTCAAATTTCTCATGCCACATCTTGGGAGCCTGTTTAAGACCGTACAAAGATTTTACCAACTTGCAGACTTTGTCTTCAAGACCCTTGACGACAAATCCCTCTGGCTGTTGCATATAAATCTCTTCGGTCAGCTCGCCATTTAGGAAAGCTATTTTTATATCCATCTGATGTATCACCATCTTATGTATTGCTGCGAGAGCAATCAATATTCTGATGGTGGTCATCCGGGCTACTGGAGCATACATGTCAAAGTAGTCAATCCCCTGCTTCGAAGAAAATCCCTTGGCTACCAACCTAGCCTTGAACTTGTCAATAGTTCCGTCTGCTTTCATCTTCTTCTTGAAGATCCATTTGCATCCGATGGGTTTCGTTCCTTCATGAAGATCAACCAACACCCAAGTGTTATTTGAGGTGATGGAATCAATTTTATTGTCAATCACCTCCTTCCAAAAAATTACGTCTCTGGTCTTCATCGCCTCATAATAGGTAAGCGAATCTGCTTCCACATGATAGGTGACAAAGTCACTTTCGAAGTCCTTCGGCCTCCTCACTCGCTTCGTTGACGGCTCAGTGAGATCTGGTTCAACCGTTGTTTCAACAACAACATCTTCTTGGACCACATCTTTATTGAAGACTTCAGTTTTCTGTACACCCTCATTGTTCTCCGGTACATCCGCAAGAACAATATTCTTGTGCCTTGCAAATTTGTCTTCAAAATATTCTGCATCGCGAGATTCAATGATATGATTTGACTCAATATCAAGAAATCTCCGAGCATCACTCTTCTCGGCATACCCCAAGAAGATCGTCTTAGTAGTCCTTGTCCCAAGCTTCCGAGTCTTCAGATCTGGAAGCTTGACATATGCCAGACACCCCCACACTCGAATGACATTCAAGTTAGGTCTGACCTTGAACCAGAGTTCATGAGGAGTAACGTCTGAAGTTGCATGAGGCACTCTATTTAGAATAAAAGTGGCCGTCAATGCAGCTACTCCCCAGTAGCACTTAGGAAGACCAGTAGTCAACAACATTGAGTTAATCATTTCTGTTCTTCCTCTCTGCTACTCTGTTTGATTGAGGAGAGTACGGAGCCGTAGTCTCATTGACAATTCCATGTTTTTTGCAGAACGATGCGAATTCATGAGACCTGTACTCCCCACCTCGATCACTTCTTATTCTTTTGAGTTGTTGTCCAGTCTGCCGCTCAGCTTCGACTCTAAACTCCTTGAACTTCTCGAATGCTTCGTCTTTAGCCTTCAGCAAGTAGACGAACGCATACTTTGAGAAGTCATCGATGAAGGTTATGAAATACTTCATTCCGGCCTTTGTAGAGAACTGTTTGAAGTCACAGATATCGGAGTGTACCAACTCCAAAAGATCTGTACTTCGATTAACCCGAGGAAAGGGTTTCCTTGTGATCTTTGTTTGAGCACAAACTTCACATTTCTCTACCTTACCCCCACACTTGGAGATAAGTCCTAGACTAGACATTCTGTTTATTCGTTTACAATAAATATGTCATAGCCTATTATGCCACAACTCAAGAGTATAAGCAGAAGGAGTGATTTCATTAATCACATTAATTACATTGGACTGATTTACAAGCTGAATTTTGAACATTCCTTCGGTATAAAAAGCTTTTCCGAAATATGTTCCCTTGATAGACATCACCATCTGGCCAGCATTGATGTCCATCATAAGGCCTGCATTGCAGAGTAGGCCTCCTGAGATCAGGTTCTTGGCGATAGCAGGTACGTGCTTCACGCCTTGAAGCGTCAGAGACTTCTCCGAAGTCAGCTTCAACACTACCGTCCCGATCCCGAGCACTTCAGCTTGTAACTGGTTCGCCATCATAACCACTTCAGAAGTAGATGTGTAAGTGGTGAACCACTCCTTACTGGAGCAGATATGGCAGGAGGCTCCAGTGTCTACCCACCAGTCAGAGTCAGTCCTTATCGTATCAACCTGCGCAATCATAGCAACAACGTCAGTGATCATAGATACCTTACTAGGCTCTCCTTGCTCTGATTGCTTGGTCTTTGCTTTGCATTCATTCTTGAAGTGGCCCTTCTTGCCACACTTGAAACAAGGCATCTAAGACTTTGCCTTCTTTCACTTGAAGGAAGTCCCCTTCACGTTCAAATTGTTAGGGTCCTTCTTCTTGTTGTGGGAAGCCGCCTGCTTTCCCCTTGGTTCCTTGGTATGAACTAGATTGGCGTTAGCCAATTGATTGGACAGTACATCCACCTTCAGTTGAGCCCGCATCTGGTCCTCAACATAGATTTTCTACAAGAGATCCTCAAGGCTGATCTCAAGCTTCTTCCTATACATATTTGCATAGAACTTACTCCACCCAGCGGGGAGCTTTGAGACAATCCCTCCAACAACAAATTTGTCGGGGAGGGGCATCGCCTCGTCTTCCAACTTCTGTCGCAGCTTCAAAAATTCTTTTACCTGCGGCAACATGGACTTCTCGTCCTCAAAGAGTCATTTGTGATATTTTTCAACCACAAATATCTTGCTCCTGTTCATGTCTTCTTCGTACAGTTTCTCCAGAGACTTCCATATGTCTCTGGCAATTGTCTTCTTACTGTAAGATTTTGCTAGGGAATCCTCCATAGCATTCAGGATAAGCAGCCTGCAAATGCTATCTTCTCTTCTCCACTTGGCCTAAAGTTTAGTAGCCGCAGTGATTGTGGCAGCAGACCCAGTATCTGGAACGATAGGTTCCTCTTCCAGAAGCACGTGATCAACGTCTCTGAGTTGAAGAGTGAGATAAACCTTCCTCTTCCAGACTTGATAATGTTCTCCATCAAACTTTTCTAACTTACAAAAGTCAGTATTGAGGAGTGAAGCATTAACGTTTTCCATCGTAGCAATAAAGCTTTAAGATTGTTAGTGCCGGGGCACAATTTTTCGATGGAAAACTGAGAAAATGAAACAATTGTAAAAACAATGTCTCAAATCAACACTTCAAGGAAGGTGATTCTGAATTACGAGAATCTAAAAAGATTTTGTAATCAACAGCAATCATATCGTAGTACTTCTAAAAAGAAGATACAATCAGAATTACTGGCAGCAACGAAGAAGGTGGCTGGCGAAAGATGGAAGAACTCCTGCTGGGGTGAATAATCACCGTTGCTCAAAGCTTTATTCGCCCTACACGAACAGCTTCCAGGAACCAACAAGTTCGTCGGAGAACTTGGAACACTCCTGCTCTTCTGACTCCTCGGATGGACACGAACTCCCGTACAAAAGCAACGCTGGTGCGGCGCCTTTCCTCTCTTTCTCTCGAAGGCTACTGGAAGATCAGAACTGTGTTAAAGAACACTTCTGAATTCTCTGTTTACTTGTGTTAAAAAAACACTTCGTAAACTTTCTGTGGTGGCTTCTCTTTCTTGTGTATATCTAGCCTTGAGAGAGAGAGGATGCCTTATATAGGCCCTACAGCAACTGTTCGGTTGCCATAAAGTCAGGGACGTGGTAAAAACCAGCCCGAACATGTAGCAACTGCCCAGAACATGCAAATGCACGTTCTGCTGCAAGTTGCACCAACTGTGCGTACCCTGCGCTCCTTGCACTCCGCACACTGAGCCACTTGCGCCAACCTACGCCACTGCGCGTACTGTGCCACTGCGCGACCTGCGCCACCTTGCGCTACTCGCGCAACATGCGCCACGCGCGCAACTTGCGCAACGTACGCAACGTGTACAACCGACGCACCCGGCACAACCTGTGCACAACCTGGCACGCACCCTGGCCGCGCAAACTGTGGCGCGCAACGTGGCCGCGCAAGTGGCTCGCGCAACGAGCGCACTATGTGCCTAGCGACAATGCTGATGTGCTAAGTGCAAAGTGCGCCAAAAAATGCCACATTACGCCTCATGAGCCCATGAGCCCGTGTCTTAGTCCGAGTCCGAGTCGCTAAGCCCCTACGGGGCTTAGCTCCCATGAAAATAAATTTCCCAAGAGCAAAAAGCATGAATGCTTTAATTGTTGATTTTAGCCTTTTTCCCATTAGAAAAATAACCCCACATGGCAAACCCATGTGCACCTCCACACCACATGTGCATCTCCAATAATAGCAAAGCTAATATATAGAGATACAATCTTTTTGTTTTTTCCGATGTGGGACTAAAGTTTTCTAAAGAAAAAAACCAAAACTCCAACAATAAGCACCAACCCTTATATATATTTTTAACTGATCTTAAAGTCATAGTTTTAACCAAGATAACCATCCTAGTTGTCCTAGGTATTTCATCAAACATGTGGTGTTCGATGATTCCTATTGAATCTACAAGAAGTAAATGAAAGTTTGGATTGTTTACCTATCAAGAATGGACATGAGAGATGAATTCCTGCGACCTCGATTGACACGACAAAGGTGTCCTACTTATGCTCTTGACCAGTTGAGAGTCTTCTTGATTCTAGGTCGTAGGTGAGAAGTCTACGACCTCTTACAATTGGGAAGGAAAAGTAGGGAAGAATTTAGGGTTCCAAGAAGGTAGATGAGAAAGTTCGACAATTCGATGGAGAGGGTCGGTCGTTGATTTCTTCTCCCATATATATACTCAATAACATATACATATTCAAATAACAAAAGGATTAGGAGCAGTGTTTAAATTTAGTTTAAAAGATTTGAAAAGTCTATCTTTGCAAAAATCCCCCTTTGTAAACCAACTTTGCATAAGATACCTTTTTATCAAATAAAATAATTATAGATTAAATATTTAGGAATTTAAATATTCATAAATGTATTATTTTGGATTTACGGGTTTACAAATCTACTCTCCTTAGAAAATTTTGTCCTTAAAATTTAAAGATAGACATAGAAAAGAGAGTACCTCACGGCTCGAAAAGGTAGGGGTATCGCTCGCACATTTCATCTTCTCTTTTCCAGGTAGACCCTCCTAAAGAGTGATGCCTCCAAAGGACACGGACAAGGACACGGACAAGGACAAGGACAAGAGGAATCATCTGATTACGCAGTACTTTCTCTCTGCGATCCAAAATCTCCACGGGCTGCTCTTAATAACTAAGACTCAGCCCCACTTCAATCTCTAAATGATCTAATACATGGCTGGAGTCTGCCACGTATCGCCTTAATTGGGATATGTGAAACACATTGTGTACTCATTCAAATGCATGTGATAATACTAGTCGGCACGCTACCGCTCTGATCTTCTCGAGAATGCCAAATGGTCCGATGAACCTTGGCCTGAGCTTTTTGCCTCCACCGAAACGAATCGTACCACGCATCGGAGAGAACTTCAAGAACACCAAGTCTCTAACCTAAATTCAAACATACCATATTATCTATTTCCTTAGACATTAACAGCCTTAATATTAAGGAAGGCTATACCTCAAACTCTAATGGTATCCTGTGGCTATCGACGTAGTGCTTTTGTATATCCTACGCCACACGAAGCCTCTCTCTTATTAGCTTCACTTTCTCCACAGCATCCACTACCATCTCGGGTCCCAATAGTGCTCTCTCATCCACGTCGTCCCAAAGATAATGGGGTGCGATCCCTACGACCATATAAAGCCTCAAAGGAAGACATCTCAATGCTAACCTGATAGCTATTGTTGTATGAGAACTCCACTAGGTGAAGATGATCCTCCCACGTGCTACCAAAATCTAGTACACACGTCCGAATCATATCCTCAAGCATCTGAATGGTCCCCTCCGACTGTCCTTCCGTTTGAGGGTGATAAGCGGTACTAAACTTGAGTTGAGTATCCAAGCTAGCCTGCAAGCTTCTCTAGAAGTGAGAAGTAAACCTGCTGTCATGATCCGAGACTATGCTTACTGGAATACCATGCAATCAAACAATCTTCTTCACATATAGCTCTGATAACTTCTCCGCAGATAATCCCACTTGAATGGTATAAAATAGGCTGATTTGGTCAACCTATCAACGATGACCCAAATCACATCCTTTCCTCCTAGTGTGTGTGGAAGACCGAAAATAAAATCCATAGTGATATGTTCCTACTTCCACTCTGGGATTGGCAATGGTTGAAGCAATCCTCCTGGTCTCTGTCTCTCGGCTTTGACTTGCTGGCATACGAGGCATCTAGAAATAAAACGTGCTACCTCTCGCTTCATACCATACCACCACATATGATTTCTCAGGTCCTCGTACATCTTGTTAACTCCAGTATGTATAGAATACTGAGAACGATGAGCTTTTTGCATAATCTCCTCTCATATATCACGACTAGGTATGCATAATCTACCTCCATGCCTCAACAACACATCGTCTGCAATGGTGAAATCATCTAACAATCCAGCCTGTGCCTGAGCTCTGATACTTCTTAGATTCTCGTTCTGATATTGTGCCTCTCAAGTTATGTCTATCAATCCAGACTGAATTTGCATACCCATCATTCGTATCTCAACTCCCGGAATGATAACTTCAATATCCAAACTCTCCAAATCTGCTAACAGATGACGGTCTATTGTCAAATACACATCTACCAGATACTTGCTCAAGGCATCAACAACTACGTTGGTTTTCCCCGGGTGAAACTATAATATAACATCAAAATCTTTCATCAGTTCCAGCCATATGTGCTGTCTCATATTCAGCTCCTTTTGTGTGAAAATGTCACGACCTGTACCCGCTTTTCAGATACGAGACGTGTCCAAGCCAGCCTACGCGCAGAGTCGACGGTAGAACGCTGTCAAGCCCGCAAGAAATAAATGCTCAAAATATATCATTTGCTGCTCATTCACATTTCTAAATTTGTTATAATATTTACAACATTTATAAATAAAGAAAATACAAGATTTTACAATAAATGAAATTGATACATCTGCTATCTATTTCTAGGTTGTCTTCAGCATACCCAAGCCTTCCCAATGCTAAGAGTGATCGCGGCTAAACCTGAAAAATGTTGGTTTCCAGTCAGGAATGGAATAAGTACACAAACCGACGGCAATGCGAAAACATAATAGAATTAACAAGACATAAAAATAACATATGAGATATGAAAGCTGGAAAGAACTGATGACATGGCACGGTGGAGAAGAAAAGAAAAATAAATAAAAGATATCTACCTATGTGGTGTGAAATATCCGTTTCGACATGTGAACGGCTAGGGGGTAAATCCGGCACACTGCACGTGTCGTGTGTAGGTGCTATTATTCAAGAATAGACTCATGGGATAGTTCTGGGTAGTTCACATGTCTACTAAGATATTTTCCCTCCCGACTACTCCGTGTGACGAGCGTGTCAAGCAGCAAGATATATGTATAAACATGAAATGAAAAGACTACTATGAATCGAAAGCAATCAGAAAGTGCACTTGCCTGAGGTCCTTAGCTGGAGAAACCAATAATACTATACCACTCAGTGAGCCACAATCAGTTAACACATATAGAAGTCTCCATATGCTAAAATAAACAGTACCAACATTCTCAGAATAGTCAAATTAGCTAGGATTGCCTGTCCTTAAGTCCAATTCTGGACACAGGGGTAAAACGGTAATTTCAGGCAAAAATGATGTCCGCCGTTGGACCCGCTTTGCACCGAAAAGCGTGCCAGAGTTAAAGGTCTCTAAAATTGTCAAACTACATGTCAACAGATCTGGTTTTCCGATATAAACCTAACCGTATGTCCAAAGTTGGATTTCGGCGGGCCGTGCACAAAATCGCCCGTTGAGTCGGATCGTGGGGCCCGCAAAACGACGATCCGATCAACTGTCTCAGAATCGGACCAAACTTGGCATACAGGACCAAAAAAATGATACGGTCCTGTTGGCACAAGTTTTGTCTCGATCTGACGAGCGTGCACAAAGTAATTGAGAAGTTTACACAGAGGCCGATACGGTAAATTTTGACGGATAGGCATCAAATTCGTCGCGCACACGCGACCAATTTGAATTCCGTCAAAGCCCACACGTCCACGAAGCCGTTACGCACCTTTCGATGCTTTCGGTTCGTGACCAAGTCGCCCGGTTTGGCGGGACGCACGTGGTATCGGAGTGTTTTATTGAATTTTTTAGTTTTCGAAAATGGGTTTTTCCAGGATTTTGGAATCAAATAACTCTACACATATTAGATGAAAAATAAATCTACAAGAAGGATCCTCATCTCCTATATGTTGTCTTCAAACATGTTTAATTATATTTCAAAAATTTGATTTGGATTGGTAGGTATTTGGCTTCCAATATGGGGTGCAAACTGTGAATACAGAACGTGTGTTCTGTGGTTTTTCTTCGACTTTGCGTCGATTCTATGGACATGGTGCTAATCTACAGTGGAATCAATTCACTGGGATTCATAGAGGGTTATTTCGTCTATCCGTAGGATCTTACGGGAACAGAAACGATCGAGTATCGGGAAAGAAACCTTACCGCGAAGTGGCGTGTGTAACCCGCTGTTCACTGTTCTTGCGCGTGTGCGCGCGCTGCCTCCGCGCGGACCCGGTTGCACGCGGCGGCGCCCAGGGTGTCACGCGGTTGCGCCAAGGCTAGGGGAGGTGGCGGCGAGTTCATGGCGCTGTTGGTTTTAGGGTTTCGATGAAGTCTTCTCCCTCTCGATCCCTCTGTTATATATACATACGCGAATACTGTACGGGGGTTTAATACTCGGGCTGTTGCTGGTTTCTTAGCTGTGGCTTGGTAATAATAATAACAATAACAATAATAACAATAACAATAATAACAATAATAATAATAACAATAATAACAATAATAATAATAACAATAATAATAGTAATAATAGTAGTAGTAGTAATAATAATAATAATAATAATAATAATAATAATAATAATAATAATAATAAATAATAATAATAATAATAATAATAATAATAATAATAATAATAATAATAACAATAATAATAATAATAATAATAATAATAACAATAATAATAACAATAATAATAATAACAATAATAATAATAACAAGAATAATAATAATAATAATAATAATAATAATAATAATAATAATAATAATAATAATAATAATAATAATAATAATAATAATAATAATAATAACAATAATAATAATAACAATAATAATAATATAATAATAATAATAATAATAATAATAATAATAATAATAATAATAATAATAATAATAATAATAATAATAACAATAATAACAATAATAACAATAATAACAATAACAATAATAATAATAATAATAATAATAATAATAATAATAATAATAATAATAATAATAATAGTAGTAGTAGTAGTAGTAGTAGTAGTAGTAATAATAATAATAATAATAATAATAATAATAATAATAATAATAATAATAATAATAATAATAATAATAATAATAATAATAATAATAATAATAATAATAATAATAATAATAAATATATCATATTTAATAATAATAATAATAGTAGTAATAAATATATCATATTTAAATCAAATAAATAATACGAAAATATATTGAAAATTTTCGGGAAGGGGAGCTACAAATCTACCCACGTTAAAATAATTTCGTCCTCGAAATTCTAGTCCATAACTATTCCTTAAAATCAAAGTCTACTATTACCTTAATCTCCTCAAATTTAATTCCTCAAAATAGTTTATATCCTCCTCCTAGCTATTTTGTAACTACATAACCTCTAGGACTTCTATCCACCTTTGGTCATACTACTCCACCAAATCTCTTGTCGCTAACACTTTATAATCTTCCAACTAATTGCTAAAATTTCTACCAATAAATATCCGCTGCATATGGCATATAATCCTTCCTTATCTATCAAACAACCCAAATTTAACAAGCCACAAATTTATACAAGTAGCTAAGAAATGTTGATAAACTCTAATAAGCATGACCATTCGTTGCTCCGAAATAGGAAGGACAGGAAGATAAGGAAGAATAACCGAGAGCAAATATGAAATTTCAAGAGCGGTAGAGAGTATCCAATGATACAGATAGAAATAGAGTTTACGAACCATCAACTTATTTACTAGATCGGGCTACTCTAGTCCAGCCACTTGCTAAATCATAGAACCCTTCGTTCTTAGAGGGGCTTGCAATCCGTGCAATACAAAAATTTCGTTCTCGGAGTTAATCTAAAACAAGGTTCCAAAATAGAACCGAATTTAAGAAATCAAGACTGTGATCTTCCCCGTGGTTATCTAAACACACGAGCAGGGGATATAATGCAACACAAGATCGTGTCGTGACTTCCAGGTAGATGGAATGAGGTTACGAATGACTTCACATTCTAAAAGGTGGAGACTACAAAATAGGGGTAGGGACCTATTTCAAATAGTTCGATTTTTCTAGTCCAAATATGGTGGTATATACGGGTGGGTTTTACTGGGTCTTAATGGGCTCTCTATTTGGACATCAATCATTGGTTGGATGAACCTTGGATTTCAATCTACATGGACTGGACAAGATCCCAATGATAAAACTATTCCTACTAGGTTAGGGTACCCTAGAATAGGTTTCCACCCAAGTGGTTGAACTAGTTGCTAGTTAGGTTGGTTAGCTAGGTCCATAAGCCCAAAAATGTGCCTTCAGTGACTTTTGTATTTAAGTAACACATGAGGCCTCAATTGGGTGGCATACTAGTGGTATGAGTGTAGTGGGCTTCAAGTAGATCACAACCATATATTGGGTCGAAGGAATGGGGTCGTGGTTAAGGCTCTAATGGAAGTTAGAAAGTATATCTGTACTATGGTAAAGGTTATAGCTAGTCCTTTTAACCTAAAAGTTGTAGCACAAAGATAGAGTACAAGGGGTTGCATATGAAATTTGTTGAGAGGTAGCAGCTGGTCTCGTGCTCCGAATGTTAATGACACGGTCGGGGACACAAAATAATCTAAATGAAAAGTGGGAGTCCATGGGGCACTAATTATCATCCTAATGAAAATTTATTCTAATCAATCGGAAGTCCTCGCATATCCCAAAAATTTAGAGGGCTTACTGTCTACCCACCTTAGAAACTAAGACATGGTTTTAGGAATAATGAGGTTAGAAGGATCCCAAAGTCCGGATATTGTACCTCGACCCTTGCTAATAGAGAATAAGACACGACATTACAGGATACCATAGATATAAGTCATGTCAAGGATCGTCCTCAATAAAGGAAGAACGAGTGTGTACAATGGCACACGATCGATAAAATAGAACGATCTACTCGTCTACAGTATACATGAGTTGTCGACGGGGTAACCAACTCTAAGACAAAAAGATTTTTAACAACTGAGTCGTGAATTTCTATTGGTATCAAACCTGCCAGACTATTGTTACAAGGGTTCTAGTTAAAGCAAGCTCCAAACAAATAATTTGAGGTTCACAACAGTCTGTCTCTTGGGAATAGATAGTCTCCTAGGTTGGCATTTGATCAAGGAAAAGATCCTAATCATTCTCAGACTCCAATGACTAGAAGATTAGGATAGTAGGATTATTGTCGAAGGGAGGACGATTAACTCAAGGCAAGGTTCCAATCACTGGCTGGCCGTGGATAGCTATACTTATGTATACAACTATCATAGCCATGGGGATACTCTGTATCTATCTATCAATTATGAGTTTTCGTCTTTCCAATCAGTGAAAGACATAAACAATAAAGAGTTCAAGAGAGATATCACTGAATACAATTACGTGATTCAAAGGCGAATGTATTATTTCAAGAGGGATTGTCAAGGCAGTCGCGGATGAGATCCTAGAGACAGCTATATCTCAATCCACGTAGGATAATTAGATGAAGAGCGAACCAATTGCATCATGGTTGATCAGACCGTAATACAATAATTCTGATTAGACAATATGTTAGCGGGTGTCCCCAATAAACATATGTCTTGAATCAAGCTCGATAAAAGAGTAAGCTTACAAAAACTAGGCTGTAATAGCAGCATTGGTCAAGAGAGTCAAAATATAAATATGCGAGATTTGTTGAAATGAGGCACAATTGGTTCGAGTTTTGAGAGAATCAAAGCCTTACCTGGTGTTCTTATTTATACATTCATCCTACTATCTTCCTACCATAAGGCCTTGGTCGACTATTGGGTTATGGACTTCTGAATTCTATATTCTAAGTAAATCTATTAGTGTCAGTCAATTACCTCTCGTCGATAGATCACAATGACCACATAATGCGAGGTATGGAGACATGCTACAAAACTTCTACTAGTATTGGCTTTGGATCTTAGAGGGCGTACTTGGCACTTTTCTATCCTTTATAATATCCTAAAATTGTAATCACGTCTGAAATCATTTTACCGAGAATTATGCCTCGCCCGTATATTCTGGCTGTGGCAAACCCTTGGTTCCATGATTCAATTGTGATAGGCTATTAGGTACTCTACCTTACATTGACACAAGGGTATCTAAGATCTAAAGAGGTCAACTAGGACATAGTTTTAGCAATGATCCATAACCTACAATTCTTTGAAAAGATTTCAATTCTATGGGTTGTGCCTCGCTAGTGCGCTGCTGGCGGACCATTATTAGTTAACTAATATTCTTTTAACCATACCCATAAAAATTTATGAGCTTCTAGTGATTCAAACAGGTTGACTAAAAATAAAGCGTAGGTATTTGTCTTATCAGTCACAACACTTAAAATAAAAGAGTTACATGGGAGAAATAACTAAAGACGAAAGGAATACAAACATTCTAGTATCTATTTTATGTGCATTTCAACGGTTGAAGGAAAATCTCAAATCAATCTACCTCGAGATTCGTATGCGAATAACAGAATCAGAAAATTATAAATCAGTTCCTTACAACAAAATAGAATTTAAAATAGGCAATTCTAACTCATGATATAAGATTTATGTCTAATAGATTTATGTCTAATAATGCAAAAGAAAATTGAACAATTTATCAAAATTAACGCTTTAATTCTAGGCAAGCCTAACATACCAAGCGAATAGTATCTCCACATTGGATCACATTGTCATATTCAAAAGTAATAGTGTACCTATAGGGTTCTAGCAAGCTATCCAAATTGCATGGCCTATCTAATAACCTTAACTACCCAACGGTCAATTTGAACAAGGGACTCCTAGTCCTAGTTATCCTTCTAAATCATTTTTATCCTAATTGTGAATGAGCATTTCATGGGCGCAGGCTCACAATAGTACAACTAACGTACCATCACGAGTTCACAATCTTTTGCGAAAACAGACCTGCATGGGCCACCACAAGAACTTGTCACGACCCGCACCCGCTTTTCGGATACGAGGCGTGTCCAAGCCAGCCTACGCCGCAGAGTCGGCGGTAGAACGCTGTCAAGCCCGCAAGAAATAAATGCTCAAAAATAGATCATTTGCTGCTCATTCATATTTCTAAATTTGTTACAATAGTTACAACATTTATAAATAAAGAAATATAAGATTTTACAATAATTAAAATTGATACATCTGCTATCTATTTCTAGGTTGACTTCAGCATACCCAAGCCTTCCCAATGCTAAGAGTGATCGCGGCTAAACCTGAAAAATGTTACTTTCCAGTCAGGAATGGAACAAGTACACAAACCGACGGCAATGCGAAAATATAATAGAATTAACAAGACATGAAAATAACATATGAGATATGAAAACTGGAAAGAACAGATGACATGGCACGGTGGAGAAGAAAAGGAAAATAAATAAAAGACATCTAACCTATGTGGTGTGAAATATCTGTTTTGATATGTGAACGGCTAGAGGGTAAATTCGGCACACTGCACGTGTCGTGTGTAGGTGCTATTATTCAAGAATAGACTCATGGGATAGTTCTGGATAGTTCACATGTCTACTAAGATATTTTTCCTTCCAACTACTCCGTGTGACGAGCATGTCAACAAGCAGCAAGATATATGTATAAACATGAAATGAAAAGACTACTATGAATCGAAAGCAATCAGAAAATGCACTTGCCTGAGGTCCTTAGCTGGAGAAACCAATAATACTATACCACTCAGTGAGCCACAATCAGTCAACACATGCAGAAGTCTCCATATGCTGAAATAAACAGTACCAACATTCTCAGAATCGTCAAATTAGCTAGAATTGCCTGTCCTTAAGTCCAATTCTGGACATAGGGGCAAAACGATAATTTCGGGCAAAAACGGTGTCCGTCGTTGGACCCGCTTTACACCGAAAATCATGTCAGAGTCAAAGGTCTCTAAAATTATCAAACTACATGTCAACAGATCCAATTTTCCGATATGAACCCAACCGTATGTCCAAAGTTAGATTTCGGTGGGCCGTGCACAAAATCGTCCGTTGAGTCGGATCGTAGGGCCCGCAAAACGGCGATCCGATCAACTGTCTCAGAATCGGACCAAACTTGGCATACAGGACTAGAAAAATGATATGGTCCTGTTAGCGCAAGTTTCGTCTCTATCTGACGAGCGTGGACAAAGTAATTGAGAAGTTTGCACAGAGGCCGATACGGTGAATTTCGACGGATACGCATCAAATTCATCGCACACACGCGACCAATTTGAATTCCGTCAAAGCCCACACGTCCACGAATCCGTTATGCACCTTTCGATGCTTTCGGTTCGTGACTAAGTCGCCCGGTTTGGCGGAACGCACGTGGTATCGGAGTATTTTATTAAATTTTTTAGTTTTCGAAAACGGGTTTTTTCTAGGATTTTGGAATCAAATAACTCTCCACATATTAGATGAAAAATAAATCTACAAGAAGGATCCTCATCTCCTAAATGTTGTCTTCAAACATGTTTAATTATATTTCAAAAATTTGATTTGGATTGGTAGGTATTTGGCTTCCAATATGGGGCACAAACTGTGAATACAGAACGTGTGTTCTGTGGTTTTTCTTCGACTTCGTGTCGATTCTATGGACAGGGTGCTAATCTATAGTGGAATATATTCACTGGGATTCATAGAGGGTTATTTCGTCTATCCGTAGGATCTTATGGGAACAGAAACGATCGAGTATCGGGGAAGAAACCTTATCGCGAAGTGGCGTGTGTAACCCGCTGTTCATTGTTCTTGCGCGTGTGCACGCGCTGCCTAGGTGCGGACTCGGTTGTACACGGCGGCGCCCAGGGTGTCGCGCGGTTGCGCCAAGGCTGGGGGAGGTGGCGGCGAGGTCATGACGCCGTTGGTTTTAGGGTTTCGATGAAGTCTTCTCCCTCTCGATCCCTCTGTTATATATACATACGCGAATATTATACGAGGGTTTAATACTCGGGCTGTTGCTGGTTTCTCAGCTGTGGCTTGGTAAGCCCGGGCCTGTGGGCCGGGTTTGCTTGGTTAATCCGACTTCGTGGGAACCAAGGGCTCAGCTGGCTGGTTGGGTATTCAGTTCAGCTAGTGGGGATTTATATATGGGCCCGACTTGGGCTGGGCTGTTGCATTGTAGGGGATTATTGATAGGTTGTGGGAGAGTTAAGGCTGGGCCTGGCTTGTTTTTAATTGGGTTTGTTTAGATTTCGTTTTCGTTTTCTTTTTCTTTTTCTGTTTTTCTTTTTTCTGTTTAACTATTATATATTATATCTATATATTTATATACGCACGCGTATACACCTATATGTATAGATACATATATATACTTCCACATATACACCTTTATATATAATATATTTATATATACACACATACACATATATATTATATATTTATATATACCCATATATCTTAATGATAATAACTAATAATAATAAATAATTTATATTTAATAACCACAATAATAATAATAATAATAATAATAATAATAATAATAGTAATAATATTCAATAAACTCATAATGGTGTATATACCATCAGGTACAGTCTAATAATCCTAAAAATGTGCAGGACCTATTTATATTTGTATATACATGCTCATATACCTTTATATATATATATATATATATATATATATATATATATATATATATATATATATATATATATATATATATATATATAAAATATATATATTCACATATATAATTTATATATACATACACATTCATATATATATATATATATATATATATATATATATATATATATATATATATATATATATATATATATATATATCATTAAATTATAAATATATTTACATGTATATATCATATATATGTCCTGGTATTTATACATATATGTACACCACAAAAATTCCACATAGACAATAAAATATTCTAACTATAATCAATATTAATAATATATAAGAGTAATAAATATATCATATTTAAATCAAATAAATAATACAAAAATATTTTGAAAATTTTCGGGAAGGAGAGCTACAGAAAACGTACTTCAAGCTTTTATGATCAATGAATATTTCCACATGGTTCTCCGTACAAGTAATATTTTCACAACTTCAAAGCAAAGTTCACTACTGCCAACTCTAGATTGTGAGTAGGATAGTTCTTCTCATGTGGTCGCAGCTACCTGGTTGTATACGCCACCACCTTCTTGATCTGCTCTAGAACACACCCCAAGCCTTTTTTCGAATCATCACTATAGATAGAAAATTCACCTGATCCTGATGGCAATATCGACACTGGAGCTGTAGCCAACCTTTTCTTTAGCTCATCAAATACAGGCTAACAGTCTTCTGTCCACATGAATTCTACGTCCTTCCGAGTAAGTCTAGTCATCGATTCCGCAATCCGAACGAAATCCTTCACAAACTTCCTATAGTATCCCGCCAATCCTAAGAAACTTCGGACCTCCGCAACAGAACATGGAGTAGTCCATGATTCTATTGCAGTAATCTTCTTCGGATCCACCAAAATCCTCTCTCCAGTCACTATGTGTCCGAAAAACTCCACTCTGTCTAAGAAGAACTCATATTTTGAGAGCTTTTCATAGAGCTTCTCCTTCCTTAGGGTCTCCAGCACGATCCTTAAATGATCCTCGTGCTCCTCTGGCATCTTCGAATAAATAAGTACGTCGTCAATGAAAACTACCACGAATTGGTCAAGGTATTGATGGAATACCTTGTTCATTAAGTTTATGAAGACTGCTACGACAATAGTCAACCTAAACAATATTACCGTAAACTCGTACTGGCCATATCTAGTCCAAAAGACAGTCTTCGAAATATCTTTCTTCTTCACTTTCACCTGGTGATAGCCAGATCTCAAGTCAATTTTTGAAAATACCCGCGCACCGTTCAACAGATCGAAAAGATAATCAATTCTTGGTAGCGAATATTTGTTTTTAATGGTGATGTTGTTAAAAGCCCGGTAGTCGATGCACATTCGCATAGTCCCATTCTTCTTTGGCACAAATAGGACCGGAGCACCACCCTAGGGCGATGAACTCGATCTAATAAATTCTTTTTTCAGCAACTCATCAATCAACTTCTTTAACTCTACCGCCTCCTTGTTATTGATCCTATATACATGCGGTGATACTAGCTCTGCACCTGGCACAAGATCAATAGAGAATTCAAAATATCTATCAGGTGGTAGTCCAGGCAATTCTTTAGGAAATATATCAAGAAACTCCGCAATGATAGGATGAGGTAGATCTTCTTCCTCTACCATGGCTCCACAAATAGCCTCGAAATACTGCTCCACTGCTCCTCTAGCAAATTTAAATATAGACTCTCTAGGCAGACTGAACACTTTGCATCTACGACGACAATCTATACTGGCATGATGTCTCAACCAATCCATCCCGAGAACTATATCAAAGCTCGAAAGTGGCATTACGAGTAAATTGGCGCACAACACCTTGCCTCCCAAGGTAATGTAATACCCTACGCAAATATCCTTGACTAGGATTGTAGTGCCCCGACACGCAAGGTGCCTTATGATAGATGGTTGGTTCGATGAAGCCTTATTGAACTTGGAAATATGAAAGGGATCGCTTGGAAGGCTATGCGATCGTGGCAGGAATTGTCTTATAAAAGTGAGTAGTATTGAACCCATTGAAGATCTTTTAGCTTTACGCTTAATAAAATGGATTAGTATGCTGTCTGCTTGTTGAGTTGGTAAATGCTATCTTGCATGGAACCTGAAAAGATAATAAAAGATAATTAATCACATGACCCAAAAATTGTTGTGTATCGTGTCATAAATTGTGAGCTTGCGTGTTGTTGCTATGAAATACATGACAGATAAGTAAAAGTCCCAAATACTTGGACGGTGGGTATATCGAGCCTTAGCTCGATAAATAGATAGTAACACAGATGCTAAGTCCCAAGAACTGGACAGTGAGTATGCTTGAATTTTGAACAAAAGAACGTACGGTATCAAAAATGTAGAAAAGTGATTGAGTAATCAACATTCTATTATCATGTCGCCGATGTAGAATGTTGATTACACTAAGACCCTGGATTAGTCAGATGATAATGTGAGCGTTGGCTCAAGGCAAGATGGCAGATGGCTATACGAATAAGAATGGTGGCTTATTACTTTATTTTTCTATCAAGCATTATATGTTTTCTTCATAGATAAGTTGCATATATTTGCATGATCATGGATAACTTGTCGACAATATGGTTCCTCGAATGGTATTCCGAGGCCTCGAAAACCGATTCGTCCGAGGGGGAACCTCTTGCTGAAGTAGTAGAACGGTGCTGAAGTAGTAGCACAATATACAAAACCTTCAGTGGAGCTAGCTACCCACACTGCAAGGGGCACCGTTATACTAGTAAGACGGTCCAAGATGACGTGTCGCTAGTGACCTTCATATGGATAGGTGCAGTGCTAATGATGTCTTATGTAGGCAGAGAAAGTTATTACTCAATTTCAGGGAAGGATCTTGGCTGTTGGTAAGAATCACCTGAACCGTGACTAATATAATAATAATGATATTGTTTCTAACAATGTCTTATGCAGGCAGATTAAGTATTATAAATGTACATGGATGGCTATACGACCGTGGGTAAGAATCATAAAAAAGAGTGATAACATATGTTTTACATTATGCTGGCTATGTGAATTGCATGCTTTACTTCGTGTTGGATATCAATAATGAAATTGACCCTAAGACAATGAGAAAGATCACTTTTAATATTGTTCTATAACATGATTACTTAGTGTTATCTTCTTAGATGAGTTGGGCCAGCACCGCTCGCCAGTACATAGATTATGTACTGACCCACGTTTGTGGCAGGTGCTCATACACAGGTAAAATCATTTGAATAGTACTTGGCATCGATGAATCAGATGGGTGCGTAGAACCTCTTCATTCAAGATGATATCTTCTGCTATATGAGACATAATATATGGAACATTGTAACTCAGATGAACCAGTGAGATTGTAAGCTAAATTGGCAAGTTCATTGTAAGCCGAGTCAGCATGTTCAGTTATAAGCCTAAATGGAAAGTACTTCAGTTGGCTATTCAAAAGTCTTGTAATCTATTGTAAACTCTGTATTCAGCTACAAGCCTTGTAATCTATTATAAATATCAATAAAGATGGTATATTTCTTTATATCTTGTTGTGACTTCAATTTATCTGCTTGGTTTTGCTGCGATGTTGTTGTTTTTGAGAAATACCGATAACTATAATGGTTTTGCCTTGTACAAGTAGAATCTAGACTTGTACGGCATCATGCTTAGTAGCTAGTTTTTGATCTCCCGGGATCGGGGCATCACAGAATAGTATCAGAGCACAGCTTTACGTCCTTGGATTCTTATTTGATTTATTTCAATCAAAGTTGCTCTAATGATGATTCAAGAGTTGCTTTCGCGATGACTCAAATGTTGCTTCCGCAATTACTCAAAGTTGCTTCCACGATGAAATCAAAGTTGCCTCTACGATGACTCAAAGTGCTTCCGCGATTATTCGGTGTTGTTTCTAAATTTTTTCTAAGTTGCTCCCTTAACTGGAAATTCGTTGATTCTTCTGGCCGCTCCCTAGGTGTTCCATACAATAAGTCTAAATATGTAGGCTGTGATATGTATTCTTTAATAAATTTTTAATAATACCAAAATGAGTAATAATAATATGATGATATAATAAGTTGGTAATGTGTGCTTGATATCTTAAGTGTGGGATTCATAGAAGTCGATCGTTGCAATCGGAAGTGGGTGATGGCATGGTATGTTGGAACAAAAATTGTGCATGACTTCAGTGAATGAGAATCGACAGAATCTTCGAGTTAGCTTATGTGTAGGCTTGCCTATGTTTCAGATACGAGGAAATTAGTAGGTATTTATGGTCAGCAGAGCCACTGCAGGATGGATAGTCCATAATGGACGTTGGTTTGATGCGAAAGAGAATATTGTGTCAACAATGGCTTGAGCTCTGAGTGGTATGTCTCTACCCTCTTAGTGATAAGATGTCCTTTAATCCTATTCATAGCATAGTGATGCTTTACCTGTAAGTTATTGGGTAGTATCGAGTCGTAGCTGGATTACGATTGATACATGACGGCTAAACATGTCCTTTGATAATTAAGTTTGAATACCTCGTTGCGAGTTGTGATGGGTAGCAATATGTTGAGTAATGAAAAATTGAGAATATAAAATTAACGCCTTGGTTGGGAATAGTACGAATTATAGATTCAGACGATGACGTGAATCAGTTGGTAAAAGGATTGTAGGCTCAGTGACGATGGTGGGGTGTTTCTATCAAAAGATTTGGAAGAACAACATAGACTGAATAATGGATGATGTTGGAATTGAGTAAATGAAATTGCATATTTGACATCAACAATTGATGGTGATGTTAGGCGCTTATTAGAATGTTGCGAATGCTTCAGAGGATGCAAAGAGTTGCATCAGCGACAGAAAGGTAGAGAATGGACTTGAGGAAATAGATGACTTTGCACATGTGCAGTTGCGCATGGAAGAATTAGACGTGTCCCGAATTAACAAGTTATGACCCTTGATTATTTTGCTGGCATTTAGGATGAAATTATACCTATAACTCGTTTGTTTTCTCTATTACTGAACTTGGTTGAAATGTATATATTTCTGGGACGCCTAAAATATGTGTATGATTCCAACTAAGTGGTATGCTAAATTCAAACAAAGCCACATGAGAGATTATCAAATGCTAAGAAATTGTACGAGTATTGGAGGGAAGAACAAGGATGGTAAACTAATTAGAAAAAAATCAAGATTTTATGGCGAGATGGTACATCATTCAGAATCATTCGAGATATTGCAAATAAATGTTAAATAGTGCAAGTTGATTATTAAAAAGTTTCATAAATTCAGTTGAAGTTATGAGGATAAGTTTTTGTTTAAGTTTCGAGGACAAAACTTTTTCTGAGTGGTATATATTGTAGTGCCCCGACCATCAAGGTGTCTTATGATGGATGGTTGGTTCAATGAAGCCTTGTTGAACTTGGGAATATGCGAGGGATCGCTCGGAAGGCTATGTGATCGTGGCGGGAATCGTCTTACAAAAGTGAGTATTGTTGAACCCTTCGAAGATCCTTTAGATTCCCGCTTAATAAAAGGAATTAGTATGCTATGTCTGCTTGTTGAATTGGTAAATGCTATCTTGCATGGAACCCGAAAAGATAATGAAAGATAATTAATCATATGACCAAAAAATTGTTGTGTATCATGTCATGAATTGTGTTCTTACGTGTTGTTGCTATGAAATACATGACATGTAAAGTAAAAGTCCTAAATACTTGGGCGGTGAGTATATCGAGCCTTAGCTCGATGGATAGATGGTAACACAGATGCTAAGTCCAAAGAACTGGGCAGTGAGTATGCTTGAATTATGACCAAGAGAACATACGGTATCAAAAATATGGGAAAGAGATTGAGTAATCAACATTATATTATCCTATCGCTGATGTAGAATGTTGATTACACTAAGACCCTGGATTAGTCAGATGATAATGTGAGCGTTGGCTCAAGGCAAGATGGCAAGAAGGCTATACGAATAAGAATGGTGGCTTATTACTTAGTTTTCCTATCATGTATTATATATTTTTTTCATAGATAAGTTACATATATTTGCAAGGTCATGGACAACTTGTCGACAAGGTGGTTCCTCGAACGGTATTCTGAGGCCTTGAAAATCGATTCATCCTTAGGAAAACCTCGTGCTGAAGTAGTAGCACAGTATGCGGTACCTTCAGTGGGGCTAGCTACCCGCACTGTAAGGGGCACCGTTATACCAGTAAGACGGTCTAAGATGGTGTATCGCCAGTGACCTTCATATAGATATGTCCAGTACTGATGATGTCTTATGTAGGCAGAGTAAATTATTACTCAATTTTAGGAAATGATGTTGGCTGTTGGTAAGAGTCACCTAAACGGTGACTAATATGATAATTGTGATATTGTTCCTAATAATATCTTGTGCAGGCAGAGTAAGTATTATAAATATACAGGGATGGCTATACGACCATGGGTAAGAATCACCAAAAGGGTGATATCATATGTTTTACATTATGCTGGCTATGTGAATTGCATGCTTTATTCATGTTGGATATAAACAATGAAATTGACCCTCAAGCAACGTGAAAGACCACTTTTAATAATATTCTATAACATAATTACTTAGTGTTGTCTTCTTAGGTGAGTTGGGCTAGCACCGCTCACCAGTACATAGATGATGTATTGATCCACGTTTGTAGGCATCTTTACAGGTGCTTGTGTATGGGTGAAATTATTTGATCATTGCTTGGCATCGATGAATCAGATGGGTGCACAGAAGCTCTTCTTGCAAGACGATGTTTTCTGCTATACGAGACATAACATATGAAACAATGTAACTCAGATGAACCAGTGAGATTGTAAGCCAAATTGGCAAGTTCATTGTAAGCCGAGTCGGATGTTCAGTTGTAAGCCTAAATGGCAAGTAATTCAGTTGGCTATTCAAAAGTCTTGTAATCTATTATAAACTCTGTATTCAGCTGCAAGCCTTGGAGTCTAATGCAAGTATCAATAAAGATGATATATTTTTTCATATCTTGTTGTGACTTTAATTTATATGTTTGGTTTTGCTACGATGTCGTTGTTTCTAAGAAATACCGAGACTATAATGGTTTTGCCTTATACAAGGACAATCTAGACTTGTATGGCATCATGCCCAGTGGCTAGTTTTTTTATCTCTCATGATCGGGGTATAACAAGGATAATGCTCCCGCCAATTGAGATTTTATAGTTACTATCCAGAGGCTTAGATACTATATTAAGCTTAAATACAAAGGATATAGATACAAAACTATGAGTGACACCCGAATCAAATAAAGCAATAGCTGAAATTTTTTCAAGGAGAATAGAACATGCTATCACATCCGTAGATGCCTCTGCCTCCTCGCCCGTCATAGCAAAGGCCTTGTCCCATTGCTGATGCTGGGCAAAGTGCTGCTGTTGTGTGGGCAAGGGTCCTCTCTGCTGCTGGGCTACCATAGGCCTCGTCGGTGCCTTTAGGCCAGGAGCTATCCCCTGAGCTGGACGAGCATGTGCTAATGAATACTCTTTCAACTGGTGCGCAGTCGATCCATAAACTAAACATACTCCAAGCCTCCTTCTGCAGACATCCCACGTATCATATTTTCCTGCAATACGCATAAGTGGGGGCCTGTTGTACCTACTTCTACGGCTGCTATCAAAATGGAGCTCTAGCCGGCTACTGGTATAGCTGGTGTTGCTGGAACGTCCTTTGCTGCAGGGGGGACATTTTTTTGGTACTGAGCCACTACTACCTCCAACTGAGTTCGGATCACTCTTGGGTCTGATGTCTAAGTCCACCTCTATTCTTTGGGCTTCCGCAATAATTCCTGCAAAAGTTGTGGTACTATAGACAATATGAATTCTGACGTCCTTTGCTAGGCCCTGACGAAATCTTCGCACTCGGTCTTTCAGGTCTCTGACCATGTATTTGATGGAACTGGGGATTCCCAGGACCCTTCCTTTGGTGTGCGTATTGATCGATAGAAAGTTAAACAGATCTAATACGTGTTCTAACCCTTCATAGGCAAAAACTAGGGTTCACAAATTATACCTGCGGCGGAAAAGAGACAAGTAATTTCTGGCAATCTCGAACGGACGACCCCAAGATCTTCTGCACGTATTCCTTTCTCGACTGCTATCTGGCACGGTTTGACACGGAGGATGGAAAGGGTAGTTCACACGTCTACTAAGGTATTTCTCTACCCGACTAATACTCATGGATTTAGGACACAATATGAGAGAGAGCACGAACACGATAATCACGAATATAGTAATCACAAAATATGATAACATGCGTAGAATCCATACTACTAACCACGTATGACAAGAGTGTCCAAAATCAAGATATACATATGTATAACATGTAAAGAAGAAACTATCAGAAAATGAAAGCAATCAATGTAATGTACTTACCTGCAGTCCCGAGCTGCTAGTATGGGTCAGATACTGTATCCACATCTAAACCTAAAATATAAACTAAATAGACCAATAGGTGTGACTAAAAATCGAACTAAGTTCTACCTATTCCTATATTCTAGTATGATTTGTCTAGATTGGCTCCTCACCTATAATCATATGAGTTTCTCCTATATATATATATATATATATATATATATATATATATATATATATATATGCAGTCCCGAGCTGCTAGTATGGATCAGATACTGTGTCCACGTCTAAACCTAAAATATAAACTAAATAGATCAATAGATGTGACTGAAAATCGAACTAAGTTCTACCTATTCCTATATTCTAGTATGATTTGTCTAGGTTGGCTCCTCACCTATATTCATATGAGTTTCTCATATATATATATATATATACATTCCCATATCTATGTGCCCATACTCTATACACACTCAGACACATAGGTTCTCCAGAACTAATAACCTGTGCATTACTAAATATAACTACCTACTGCAGTTTCCCACTTCATATTACATTCTTTAATGTAACCTCTAATGCACTGTGAGACTCGTCTTACAGTATTTGTATTTGTATACAAATACATATTTTATAATATTTTGCATTTTCTTGGCTTTCGAAGAATCGAAGAAAAAACTTGATTTTGAGACTTTTCTGTGAAATCGGTATACCGCTGGCATACCGGTCTGTACCGACGGTATACCATCCGGGTAGATTTCCTACTTATAGATATTTTTGATTCAAGATATTTTCATGAATAGTATTTAGATATTTTGATGAATAGTGATGATACATTCTATTATCCATTGGTTTCTTATTTTCTTTTGAACGGTCGAGATTGATCCTAATTGAGTCGGGGATCGCAATCGGACGGTCACGATTAATTCACCTTCTCTATACAAACGATTACGTTTCTTTTCAATTTCTCTTTTATTTTCTCTCTCCACTCTTTATTCTTTCTCGTTTCCACTTCGTATTCTTCGGAAGCTTGGAGCTTGGTCTCGAGACCTCAGAGTATGGTTTTTGAACCCCTCTTGGTGGTAGATTTGAAGGGTTAGGCTTGGAGCTTTATTAAGCAAGTACATCTTGCCAAACTACTGGAAGTATTTTAGTTTTCTTGTGGTTTTTGTTTTCTTACTGCCTTGATAATCCAGTATTTTCTACTACTTGCTTTACTAAATATGTTTCTCCTATGAATATAATCATTTTGTTCGTCTCCAAAATTTGGTCTGAGCTAGGTTTTGATTTCCTGTGAAATTCTGAAATTTTTTTGTAGAAAAACTCCGTATTGGAAGCAATGTCGGATTACTTGCCATGAGACTTAGTATATATGTTGTGCACGACCTTCCTCTAAAATTGTTTTAATGGTTATACTGATTTTAGCAACTTTCGGGACAAGTTTTAGTTTGCGGAGCTTGTTTCTTGCCTATAGTATTGTTTCTTGGACACAAATGGCATACCGTATACCAGTTTTTACTGACGGAATACTGGTTGTGGGTCCTTTTTATTTTGCAAAACCTACTATTACACAAATCGTCATACCGACGGTATATCGTTGTGTACCAACGGAATACTGGTTTGTGAGCCCCTTTTTAGTTGAAAAGCTGCTGTGACACTTTTCGGAATACCGACGGTGTACCGATGTATACCGTCGGAATACCGATCCAGTACCCAAGTTGTTTATTCTTGGATTTTGACTTATTTTCTTGATTTATTCTTGTTTACTGCTTTATTGCCTTGTCTTGCCCATTTTATACTGTTTTATCTTGATAGTGGCCTGTCATGGCGCACTCATGATTTCAGTACATGTTCAGATTGACTTAGTGGCTTGTTATGGCACACTCATAATTTTAGTACGTGTTCAGATTAACTTAGTGTCCTGTCATGGTGTACTCATGATTTCAGTACATGTGCAGATTGATTTAGTGGCTCACCGTAGCACACTCCTATCCTGATATTGTCATGTCTTGTTGTGGCTTGTTATACTGCATTTTGTTGTTGTCTTGTCTAGTCCTGTATGTCTCATGTCTAGGAAGGATTCTGTGGAGTGCCACACCTGAAATCCTGAACGAAAATGTTAAGGATTAACAACTAGCTTGATTATCTAGAATTATTGGGAGGAAAATTTTTTTTGATTACCTGCAACTCTTTTTGTTCCGGTCCATATATATACATATGATTTGGAGCTATCTGTCATGATGAGCACACTTCCAGCGCATCGTCAAGTGTTGCACTTGTCCATAGGATACACTTGTCTCCCGGGTAATGTACTCCTCCAAGTATGATACACTTGTCTCCCGAAAAATGTATCCATTACTTGCTTTTGGCCTGGATGAGTCGGATAATCTATAGGGCAGGTAACTGGATTAGATTTCTCCAACTTGCATATGTTAATAGTTAGGATTGTGATAACCATAGTTAGCTAATGAATCAAGCCGTATTCATTAATAGAAAGATTTTATTTCAGTCTAGTCTTGTTTCAGTTTATCTTATTTCAGTACTTGGATTACTGTTAATCCTGTACATACTATTATTCCTGCTATATGCTTGGCTTTACTACATGTCTTACATGCTTGGCTTTACTACTTGTCCTACATGCTTGGTTTCATTACATGCTCACATGTCCAGTTTATCTTATATATTCACATGCTTTTCTCTTACATATTTTCAGTTCTCTTTCATATACATTATGGTACCTTTATTTATTTCTTGCATGCTTTTAATGCTTTACCTATTGTATTTTTATGATTTGTATGCTGGTTTTAGTTCTTATTTTGGCTTCCTTTGTGGTACTTGCTATCGGGGGTCTGACCTACTAATTTTGTTTGACCAGATCTAGTTGAGGAGCTTGAGGATCTCCTGGACCTTCCACTCGATGGTGACCACCCAGAGCACCAAGGTGCTTGAGTGGGTGTTCTTTATCTTACCTACTCTTTTCTGTACTTATTCTTTTGAGACATTTAGCCATCGAGCACGTATTTAGCTCGTGTTTTGGACTTAACGTTTAGCCTACTGGCTTAGACATGATTGTCTATTTTCTAGACTGCAACTAGAGCTGATCATGTATTACTTGCACTCTTGCTAGTTCTTTATTTTGTAATACTAGCTTCATGATCATCTATATATATTATAGTTTGGGACGTTTTACTGTCTTATATGCCTGATGATCATAATCTTGTACATTACTTGCTTGTCTGTAATTGAGATATCTAGGAATCACTTGACCTAGGATCGACTGTTGGTGTGTAGTAGTAATCCCCATCTATACAACGTATACATTATTTTGGAGTACTAGAGTACTTTGGCATACGTAGCTGGCCTGATCCGTCCCTACTTGACATTATTCTGGTTCTGGGACATGACATAGGTTTTAGTGGTGGCCCATGTAGGTCTGATTTATCAGATATGTGGGGGTTACTGGTAGTTATCTTAGTCACTAAATCTTCTCCATTGATAGCCTCTGTATTATACTTTACCTCTTATCCTTTAACCTGATATCTTCTTTGATCGTTGATCCTTTATGTTCCCTCAACCTGATCCTTGTGTCCTTTAATTTTAAGTGCACTTTTTCATTGTCCTTATGATTGGCCTATTCGGGCTTTGCCAATAGAAAATCAACATCTTTTGGTTTTGCCTGTTCAAGAGGAGCAGCCTCAACATTCATGGATAGAGTCTCGTGTTGACCGAAGGGTAGAGTCGTCAGTTCCATCGGTTCAGCCAGCTGTACCAGCTTAACCAGAGTATCCAGATGGTGTTGTTCGAGCGCTGGTGGATGTTTTGAGGGGTTTTATGGCATCGCAACAGCGTCAGAGTGACGTTTTTACCCAGTCAGTTCAAACAGCTCTGGAGAGGGGTGGTGCTCAGGTCTACAATTCTGCGAGCAGCTTCAGGCATCTCTATCCCCCATACTTCTATGGTACAGAGGATGATATTGCTTCTGATGCCTGGCTTCAGGATATTGAGGCCATTCTGGAGGCGGCAGGAATTTTGGCTAGGGAACATGTGGCAGTTGTCAGGTTGTAGCTCTTGGATTTGGCATGCGACTGGTAGGCAGCTCATGAGGTGTCTTATGTAGTGCCGATAGCCTGGGCAAATTTTAGTGAGAGGTTTCAAACTCGTTATTTTGATACGGTGTCGCATTATGATCTGCAGCAGAGGTTCATCAGCCTCCGACAGATGGACATGACCGTCAATGGATATGCGACGAAGTTTAACAGGCTCAGTCGGTTTGTCCTTCTTTAGTTGCGACCGAGTTGGACCGTACAAGGAGGTTCCAGCAGGGACTTCATTTGGAGATTATTATGTCGGTGGAGTAGCACGAGTTTTAAACTTTCGATGTCGTGATGAGGACAACAAAGAGTCATGAGTATACTTCCTAGAGGATTGGGATAGGGTTGGAGGCTAGGGGAAGCCTCATATTCAGAGGGGATCTTCTTCCTATTCGTCAGCACCAGCTCCAGCAGTTCGAGCTTTGATGATTGGATCTCTAAGTGGACCAGTTTCGACAACTTTCTATCAGCGGTCGTCTCAGCCGCGTCCTCAGCAACAATAGAGGCAATCTTCCTCAGTGGGTTGCTCCTATTATGGGAAGGCAGGGCATATTTTATTAGAGTGCCATAGGGCACAGGGTTTGTGCCTTATATGTGGAGCATCAGACAACATGATAGGGGCTTGTCCCAGGAGGAGCTCGGCTGGATCATTATCTTTCTATCCAGCAGTTCAGCAGTTTAGGGTGCCCATGTCGGTTCAGCAGCAACAGGCTCATAAGCCATTACTGGCGCAGTCCCAGTAGTTCCAGCAGTAGCGACCTTAACAGTATGCTCATGCTCAAGCTCAAGCACAGGCTTAGGTTCAGATGCAGAGAGACCAACAGCAGAGGGGACCATCGCCCAGAGGTTAGGGTCAAGCTTTCACGCTTTCTATCGAGGAGGCACTAATAGTAGGGAAGGTGGTCGCAGGTACTATTCTCGTTCACTCTCATTCAACTTTAGCTTTATTTGATTCTACTACTTCACATTCGTTTATATCTGCATGATTTGCGATACGAGTTGGTTTGAAGCTAGAGTCTTTACCAGTGAGGTTGAATATACTTACTGGTAACGGTCTAGTTGGAGTAGACTGAGTCTATGCCTCGTATAGAGTCATAGTGTTCGGGAGAGAGGTTTTCGTGAGGCTTAGATTTTTCTATAAGCGATTATGATATTGTCCTAGGTATGGATTGGTTGAGTGCTTGACACGCTACAATAGATTGCCATGATGGCACGGTTATCTTTCTTATTCCGAATGAGAAAGAGTTCTCATTCTTTATAGGTGAGGTGGAGTCTTCACCGGTGGTTATATAGATGGATGTAGAGGAGGAGGTACAGTTTTCTAAAGTAGTTTATGAGTTTTTTGATGTATTTCCCGAAGAGCTTCCGAGTATGCCACTAGTTCGAAAGATTGAGTACTATATTGATTTGATTCTGGGAGCAGAGCCAGTATTAGGTAGAGTATATAGGTTGTCTCCTTCTGAGTTATTGGTGTTGTATAAGTATATTGAGGAGTTTAGGACCAAGGTATTCTTTCATCCTAATGGATCGCTTTAGGGAGCTCCGGCCCTTCTTGTGAAGAAGAAGGATGGTTCATCGCATATAGTCATTAACTATCGTCAGCTTAATACAGTAACCATGAAGAACAAGTATCCCTTGCCCAGGATAAATGAATTGTTCGACCAGCTTAGTGGAGCAGCTGTATTTTCGAAGATCGATTTACGGTCTGGGTACCATCAGATCAGAGACAGAGTCAGAGAGAAAGATATACCCAAGAATGCGTTTAGATCTTGGTATGGCCATTGGGAGTTCCTTGTTATGACTTTTGGAGCGACTAATGTGCCAGCAATTTTTGTGGATCTCATGAATCGCATCTTTATGTCCCACTTAAAACAGTTTGTGATAGTATATTGATGATATCGTGGTCTATAGTCGGACTGAGGTGGAGCACGAGCAGCATCTTTGCGTGGTTCTTCAGATTCTTCGAGACCATCAACTTTACGCGAAGTTCAGCAATTGCAATTTTTGGCTTGATCGAGTCTCTTTCTTGGGTCATATTATTGTCGGAGGTGGTGTTGAGGTAGACCCCAAGAAGGTAGAGGCTATCGAGTGTTGGTCAATACCTCATACAGCTTCAGATGTACGTAGCTTTCTGGGATTGACAGGTTACTACAGACGATTTGTGGCAAACTTTGCTAGGATTTTTGCACCCTTAACATGGCTGACATGTAAGGATGTGTGCTTTGAGTGGTCAGATGCTTGTCAGATTTCTTTTAAAAAACTCAAACGAAATTTGATTTCAGCTCTTGTTCTGACACTACTCGTCGGACCAGGTACGTTCACAGTGTATTATGATGCATCAGGCCGAGGACTTGGTTGGGTTCTTATACAGCACGGTTGAGTGACAGCTTATGTGTCTAGTCAGCTTTGGGACCATGAGAAGATCTATCCGACACATGATCTTGAGTTGGCCGCGATTGTGTTTGCTCTCAAGCTCTGGAGGTATTATATGTATGATGATCGAGTGGAGATTTTCATTGATCGTAAGAGCATGTGGTATATGTTCACCCAGAGGGATCGAAACATGCGACAGAGGAGGTGGCTTGAGTTACTGAAGGATTATGATGTTGATCTTCAGTATCATCCGGGAAAGGCAAACGTCGTTGCAGATGCTTTAAGCAGGAGACTCAGAGTCTATTTCTTGACAGGGCAGCGTCACATTCAGGAGCATCTTCAGGAGATGGGCATTGAGGTAGTACTACCTGGTGAGGTGGCTATGATGGAAGGCTTGCAGGTTCAATCTACCATTATGGAGAGGATCAGAGCAGCACAATCAGGGGATGCCAAGCTTTAGCAGCTCAGAGCAGAGTATGTGGCAGGGCACAGAGTAGAGTTGTGCATCCATCAGGACGGGACACTCCGGTTTGGGAGTCGTCTTTATGTACCGAGCAGAGAGATTCGACGCGAGATTATGTCAGAGGCTCACAGTTCTTAATATTCCGTTTATCCAGGAGGGACGAAGATGTACCATGATATTCGTCAGCATTTTGGTGGAATGGTATGAACCGAGAGATAGTTCGATACATCTCTCGGTGCTTAGTTTACCAGCAGGTCAAGACTGAGCATCAGAGACCGACTGGACTTCTTCAGCCTTTACTGATTCCGGAGTGGAAGTGAGATCATATTACTATGGACTTTATGACTGGTCTTTCTAGAACCCCGACTAATAGAGATGCCTTTTGGTTATAGTGGATCGACTTACGAAGGTTGCCCACTTTCTATCTTTTGGAGTTTGTCAGTCTATAGAGCAGTTGGCCGAGCTGTACATGAGGTAAATTGTCAGATTGTATGGGGTGCCAGTTTGCATAATCTCAGATCAAAATTCTTGATTCACTTCTTATTTCTAGCAGAGTCTTCAACAGAGTTTGGGTACCCGTTTGAGTTTTAGTTCAGCATACCATCCTCAGATAGATGGTCATTCGGAGCGTACGATTCAGACTTTGGAGGATATGCTTCGATCATGCACTCTCGGAGGATCGCTTGTACTTGGTGGAGTTCTCTTACAACAACAGCTTCCAAACGAGCATTCAAATGGCAACTTTTGAGGCATTGTATGGTGGAAGATGTAGGTCACCCTTAGCTTTTGATGACATTGGAGAGAGGCAGATGCCTGGTCCAGAGTTGATTGCTCGGCCAGTTGGAATAGTCAGGCAGATCATGGAGCATCTCAGAGTGGCTCTGGATTGGCAGCGTTATTGGGCAGCCCAACATCGACGTCATCTTGAGTTCTCTATCGACGACCATGTATTTTATCGCATCTTGACTACCCGTGGTGTCATCAGGTTTAGCGCACGGTGAAAGCTTAGTTCCAGATTTATTAGTCCAATTGATATTCTCGAGCAAGTAGGAGATGTATCATATCGTCTTGCTCTTCCACCGTCGCTACACGAGGTACATGTCGTATTTCACGTATCTCAGTTGTGCCGGTATGTTCCGGGTTCGAGCCATATCCTTGATCATTCTGAGTTGGTCGTTGGTACTGACCTATCATATGAGGAGATGCCCATATCCATTTTGGACCTGAGGGAGAAGGTTCTCATGAACCGGACTATCCGATTAATTCATATTTTTTGTGATCATCACTCACTCGGCGAGTCAACATGAGAGCACGAGGATGATATCCGAGCTCATTACCATATCTTTTTGACTCGTGAGGTATGCTTATTCGTGTACCTATGCTCTACCATTTTTGTTTGAGTGTGATTGTAGGAATGTATGATGTTGTTGTTGTATTCCTATTGCTTTTACATTCCTGATACATTACTCTAGTTGGATTTCATGATATATGAGTTTCCTTTCTTGGTCTTAATTACATGTTTTTCTGGATTTATAGCCTATTTTACTTACTTGCCTTTAGGAAATTCCAAGAAAGGAATTTTTCTAAGGAGGGGAGAGTTGTGAGACTAGTCTCACAGTATTTGTATTTGTATACAGATATGTATTTTATAATATATTTTGTATTTTCTTGGATTTCAGAGAATCGAAGAAAAAACTTGATTTTGAGACTTTTCTGTAAAATCGTCATATCGTCGGTATACCGGTCTGTACCGACGGTATACCGTCTGAATTTTTTTCCACTTTATAGATATTTTCGATTCGACATATTTTCGTATAGATATTTTCATGAATAGTATTTAGATATTTTCATGAATAGTGTTTAAATATTTTGATGAATAGTGATGATACATTCTATTATCCATTAGTTTCTTGGTTTTCTTCTGAACGATCGAGATTGATCGAGTTGCAGATCGCGATCGGACGGTCACGATTAATTCACCTTCTCTATATATACGATTATTTTGATTTCTTTTTTACTTTCTCTCTCCACTCTTCATTCTTTCTTGTTTCCACTCCGTATTCCTCGGTAGCTTAGAGCTTTTCTAAATCCCTCTTGGTGGTGGATTTGAAGAGTTAGGCTTGGAGCTTTATTAGGCAAGTATATCTTGATGAACTACTGGACGTATTATGGTTTTCTTGTGGTTTTTGTTTTCTTACTGTCTTGATATTCTAATATTTTCTAGTACTTGCTTTACTAAATATGTTTCTCCTACGAATATCATCATTTTGTCCGTCTCAAAAATTTGGTCTGAGCTAGGTTTTGATTTTCTGTGAAATCCTGATACTTTCTTGGTAGGAAAACTCCGTATCGGGAATAATGCATGAGTACTTTCCATGAGATTTAATATATATGTTGTACACGACCTTCCTATAAAATTTGTTTCATGGTTATACTGATTTTAGCAACTTTCGGGACGAGTTTTGATTTTTGGAGCTTGGTTCTTGCATATAGTATTGTTTCTTGGACACAAACGGCATACCGCCAGTATACCAGTGTATACTGACGAAATACCGATTTGTGGGTCCTTTTTATTTTATAAAACATGCTGTTACACAAATTGACATACCGTCGGTATATCAGTTTTTAGCCCCCTTTTGGTTGAAAAGCTACTGTATCACTTTTCGACATACCGACAATGTACCGGTGTGTACCGTAGGAATATCGATCCAGTACCCAAGTCGTTTATTCTTGGATTTTAACTTAGTTTTTTGATTTTTTCTTGTTTACTGCCTTGTCTTGCCCAGTTGTTTTTCCTGATAGTGGCTTGCCATGGCACGCTCATGATTTTAGTATATATCCAGATTGACATAGTGGCCTCTCATGACACACTCATGATTTTAGTACATGTCCAGATTGATTTAGTGGATCACCGTAGCGCACTCCTATCCTGATATTGTCATATCTTGTTGTGGCTTGTTATAGTGCACTTTTTTGCTTGTCTTGTCCAGTCCTGCATGTCTCATGTCTAGGAAGGATTCTGTAGAATGCCACACCCGAAATCCCAAACAAAAATGTTAAGGATTAACTACTAGCTTGATTATATAGAATCATTGGGAGGGGAGAATTTTCCGGTTACCTATAACACTTTTTGTTTCGGTCCTTATATATATATATATATATATATATATATATATATATATAAATATATATATATATATATATATATTTATATTTTTTTAGAGCTATCTGTCATGATGAGCACACTTCCAGTTCACCGTCGAGTGTTGCACTTTTCCATAGGATACACTTGTCTTCCGGGCAATGTACTTCTCCAGCTATGATACATTTGTCTCCCGGGAAATATATCCATTACTTTCTTTTGGCCTGGATGAGTCGGGTAATCTGTAGGGCAGGTAATTGGATTGGATTTTTCAAACTTGCATATGTTAGTAATTAGGATTGTGATAACCCTAGTTAGTTAATGTATCAAGCCGTATTCATTGCTTGGCCGTGATTGATGTATGAAGTCCATTCCTGTCTAGTTTTATTCCAGTTTACCTTATTTCAGTACTTAGATTCTTGTTAATACATGCTATTATTCCTTCTACATGCTTGGCTTTACCACTTTTCCTTCATGTTCGATTTTATTACATGCTCACATGTCCATTTTATCTTATATGTTCACATATTTTTCTCTTACATGTTTCCAATTCTCTTTCATATACATTGTGGTACCTTTATTTATTTCCTGCATGCTTTTACTGCTTTACCTATTGTATTGTTTTGATTTGCATGCTAGTTTTAGTTTATAGTTTGGCTTCTTTTGCGCTACTTGATATTGGGGGTCTGACCCCACTGGTTTTGTTTGACCAGATCAAGTTGAGGAGCCCGAGGATCTTCCGGACCTTCCACTTATTGGACCACCTGGAGCACCAGGGTGCTTGAGTGGGTATTCTTTCTCTTATCCACTCTTTTGTACTTATTCTTTTGAGATGTTTAGCCACCGAGCACGTGTTTAGCTCGTATTTTGGACTCTACGTTTGGCCTACTGGCTTAGACATGATTGTATATTTTCTAGACTGTAGCTAGGGCTAATCATGTATTACTTACACTCTTACTAGTTTTTCATTTTGTATTACTAGCTTCATGATTATCTATATATATTTTAGTTTGTGACGCTTTACTGTCTTATATACCTGATGGTCATACTCTTATACATTACTTGCTTGTCTATGATTAAGATATCTAGGAATCACTTGACCTAGGATCGAATGTTGGTGTGTAGTAGTAACCTGTAAGTCCACTTCCCGAATTTTTAATTTTTTTAATTTTTTTATTATAATTAATTTTATGATCATCGGGAGTCATGTCGTAGCTTGTAGGTGAGCTACGACCAAATTAAGGTCAGATGACCTCTAGATAGCTGATATATATATTATTTAGCTATTTATATTTTTCTATGTTTTTTGAATATTTTTAGATATTTAATATTTAAAGGTTTATTATTTTTAAGGACTTTCAGGATTTACTGTAAGGTTATTAGGGGTATTTCGGGATCAAATAGTTTTATTTGGGATATATATGACTATAAATATTTTCTAGAATATTCTAAGATTTTTCTAGAATTTTTGGGAATTTTTAGATAATTAAAACCTATATATTTATTTTTCCATAGACTTTTAGGATTTACTGTGGAGTCACACGATGATATTTTGTGTTAAAATATTTTATTTATATTCTAAACACTTAGAATATTTTCTAGAATTTTTTAAAAGATTTTTGGATTTTGCTATATTTTATTTAGATTTACTTGGAGTTAAAATAATTTTTAAATAATTTTCTGAATTTAAATTAATATTTACACAGTCAGCAACCCAGTCAGCTAGACCGGGCCCATCTGTCGGCGCTCACCCGCCTCTCTCTGTCTCTCTCATATATATATACATATATTCCAGGAAACCCTAATTAATTCTTGGCCGCATTTGAGGAGAGTTTTACTTGGAGATCCCCAACTTCGCGAAGCGATTGCCGCCAACCACGACCTGCTTTTCATGTGTCGTTTGTTTTATTTGAAGTGTATCGAGGTTAGGTTTCTGAATATATAATTTATTTGATAAATCCATAAATTAATATGCTCATCTAATATTTTAATTAATTCGTAGAACTCAGTTTTGGCCGTAGAATCATCGATTTGGTCACGGTTAGCCATAATGGCGATATCTTTTGACCAAGTGTGATTTTGTGGCACGGTCAGTGCACTCGTGGTACTGAAATATACTAGGGTTTACACTCAAATCATTGAGTTCGTGTCGTTGAATACTTAGTCATCGATGCGCCTCAATTTGCGTGCCATGGGTTCCGAATTTGAAACCGTAATTTTTCTTGGCTAAAAATTAGTATTTAATTTTAATTCCAGAATTATATTAGATTAAATTAGGTTTTTAGATGATTTATTTTAGAAATAATAGAATTAATTATGTTAAACCATCAACCGCTTTCTAGGATTTTTAGAGTGGGATTTTCAATATCTAACTTATGATCATTTGTGTGTCGGGGTAGATCGGTCAACGTCGTGAGTCACGATTTCATCCTTTCCGGAGCAAGGCAAGTATCACTATGACCTATATTGCCTTTATTTTATGCTGCATGTTATTCTTTTTCTTAAAACTGTTTGTCTTATCTTTTATACTATTGGTGCACGAGAGTTATACTTGTTACCATAACCATACATGTTCACTTATTACTTTCGTTCAATGTTTAATGTTCAATGATTTAATTTTTAAGTTTAAAGTTAATGTTAAAGTGATCATGTTTACTTGTGAGAGAGAGTCGGGAGAGGGAATACAACTAGTATGCATGTGGTCGACACAATGTACAAGTTTTCCTAACGTCAATGTTAGTAGCAGTCGTTGCACCGTACGTACCGACTGCCAGATGTCCTAACATGTCCACATGCGGAACACAGTACATATGATTTGATTCATGTTGACATATTGTCCAGTGGTTTGTCTTATATTCGTGTTGACATATCGTCCAATGGAAACGAGAGATTAATTACTGCGACCTCGATTGACACGACAGAGGTGTCCTACAGATGCTTCTGACCAGTTGAGAGTCTTTTTGATTCTAGGTCGTAGGTAAGAAGTCTACGATGTCTTGCAATTGGAAAGAAATAGTAGAGAAGAATTTAGGGTTCGAAGAAGGTAGATGAGAAAGTTCGACAATTCGATGGAGAGGGTCGTTCGTTGATTTCTTCTCCCATATATATACTTAGTAACATATACATATTCAAATAACAAAAGGATTAGGAGCAGTGTTTAAATTTGGTTTAAAATATTTGAAAAGTCTATTGTTGCAAAAATCCCCTTTTGTAAAACAAGTTTGCATAAGATACCTTTTTTATCAACAAAAATAACTATAATTAATTATTTAGGAATTAAATATTTATAAAAGTAATATTTTGGATTTAAGGGTTTACACTTATAGAGTATAGAAAGAACAACGAAATAAACATTGGCTCATAACCATTTCGGATTGAAAATAGAAGAATGGATAATCTTATGCATGAATAAATATTTCGAGCTTATATTGACATTCAGGAGAAAACAAGAACTTGATATTACATCGAGGTATGGAGAATTAATAAAATTGGTCTGAGTAGTAAATGGAAGGACATCATATGAATTCGAAGAAATAAACAAGATTTGCATAGATCAGACTAAGATTGATATTGAAGAATTTATAAATGATGATTTTGATCCATGAAATTAAGAAAACGATTTTGAGGACTTGTTGTAGTGCCCTGCAAGATGCATTATGATGCTAGTTAGCTCGATGAGGCATTGTTGGAATTGGGATTATGCGAAGGATCGCTTGGAAGGCTATGCAATCGTGGTGGGAATCGTCTTATAAATGTAAGTAGTTGAACCCTTCGAAGATCCTTTAGCTCCACGCTTAATAAAAGGATATGTATGCTATGTTTACTCGTTGAGTTGCTGAATAACACCTTGCATGAAAGTCGGAAAGATAATAAAAAATAATTAATAACATGACCCGAAAACGGTTGCGTATCATTTCATGATTTGTGGGTTTGCGTGTTGTTGCTATAAAATATATGACAGGTAAAGAAAAATTCCCAAGAATTGGGTGGTAAGTATATCGAGCCTTAGCTCGATGAATAGATGGCAACACAGATAATAAGACCCAAGAACTGGGCAGTGAGTATGCTTGAATTATGTCCGAATGGACTTATGCTAAACAGATGCTAAGTCCCAAGAATTGGGCAGTAAGTACATTGAGTTTTGGTTGGAAAGACGTATGGTATCAAAGATGTGGGAAAGGGATTGGATAACAATATTATATTATTCAATCGCCGAAGTAGAATGTTGATTACACCAAGATCCTGGAATGAGAAAGATGGCAATACGAATGAGAACGATGGCTTATTGAGAATGATAGCATATTTACTTAGTTTTTCTTATCATGCATTATATATTTCTTCATAGATAAGTTGCATATACTTGCATGGTCATGGACAACTTGTCGACAAGGTGGTTCCTTGAATGATATTCCAAGGCCTTGGAAATCGATTCATCCTAGAGGGAACCTCGTGCTGAAGTAGTAGCATGGTATGCGGGACCTTCAGTGGGGCCAGCTACCTGTACTGTAAGGGCACCATTATACCTGAAAGATGGTCTAAGATGGCGTGTCGCTAGTGACCTTCATATAGATAGTCCTATGCTAATGATGTTTTATGCAGGAAGAATAAGTTATTACTCAATTACAGGGAAGGATGTCAACTGTTGGTAAGAAATCACCTGAACGGTGATAATTATATTGAATCATAATATTATTCCTTACAATGTCTTGTGCAGGCTAAGTAAGTATTATAAATGTACATGGATGGCTACACAAGCGTGGGTAAGAACCACCAAAGGGTGATATCATATTGCTTTACATTATGTTGGCTATTAGAATTGCATGCTTTACTTCTTGTCAGCTATAAACATGAAATTGACCCTAAGGCAACGAGAAAGACCACTTTTAATAATGTTCTATAACATGATTACTTAGTGTTGTCTTCTTAGGTGATTTGGGCCTGCACCGCTCGCCAGTACATTGATGATGTACTGACCTACATTATGGGAATTATTATAGTGCTTGTATATGGGAGAAATTGTTTGATTAATGCTTGGCATCGATGAATCGGATGGGTGCGTATAAGCTCTTCTTACAAGACGATGTCTTCTGCTATACGGGACATAATGTATGGAGCAGTGTAACTCAGATGAACCAGTGAGATTGTAAGCAAAGTCGGCATGTTCGGTTGTAATGCAGGAAAGGCAAGTATATATTCAGTTGGCTATTCAAGATTCTTGTAATATGTTGTAAACTCTGTATTCAGCTGCTAGTCTTGTAACAATTTGAGATAATCAATAAAGAGATACATTTATTCAGATCTTGTTGTGACTTCAATTTATCTGCTTCGTTTTCCTGCGCTATCATTATTTTCTAAGAAATACCAGAAACTATAATGGTTTTGCCTTGTACAAGTGCAATCTAGACTTGTACGGCATCATACCCAGTGGCCATTTTTCGATCCTCTAGGATCTGGACGTGACACTTGTGACAGAAAATTAAGGAAGAATTTTTATACGATTTTTGAGGAAAATGTTAATCGATTTTACCTTGCTTAAATAGGTAAGATGATGGCTCACTATGAGGTACGAGTAATCTATGAGAAATGGAACATCAAAATTATAAGAAGAATAATAATTAAGACAAATGTAGTAAAAGGATAAGAAGAATAAATTGGTAGGATTGATGACTAAGTTTTGGATTATAAATACTTTGAGGATACAACTTATCTAGAGGATTCGACAAAACCGATAGAAGCATACAAGATTTGGATCAATTACTCACATAAGATTTTTTAGGACAATTGCGAAATATGGATTTATGATTTCCATGTGGTTACTAGCAAAGTAATTTTAAATATTGTGAATAATATTAACAAATGCTAAAATAAAAAAGGATGATTTTGAAACTAGTGGCCTTGTGATTCCATCCTTGATTTCGAGGATAGTAGAACTAGAGAGAGAGAGAGAGAGAGAGAGAGAGAGAGAAAATTCTGGTACTATAGACCATGTATGAAAGCAATGGAGGTGAAAAGAGAGTAGAAATTTATTGGATGGATTCATTGATATGTTTAAATAAATCTAAATATATCAGAGTCTATATGGATTGGTAAATGGTATTATTGTGGATGGAAGTACCAACTTGACAATGATCCTTAATGGACGGAGTTTAAATCATCAAATTCGTTAGGCTTTGATAAAAGAAAATGCTAAGTCGTAATAGTAAGAGAATTAGATATCAAAGCAAGGTGGACATCTCGGAGGGTAGAATTGAAGGATTTGGTGATTATTGATTTATACAAGAAAATGGTCAAACAATAACTTCATTATAATCAGGTGAGCAAAAGTAAGATTTCTATTCTTTTAATCATCTTTCTTCTTCTTGATACCTCTGTTCTACTTACATCCATTAACTTGGCTTCTACCAAGGAATATGTTACTTTAACAAAGCTAATAACTAAGATCTTGTATTTTCTTGAATCTTGTTACCTTTCGAAATTTTCGAATCTCTGGAATAACTAATTGATTGTCATGTGGTGATGATATATCTTTAGTCTGGTAATGGTATCTAAGACATTGAGATGAAATTGATGAAAGAAGTGCAAAATTAAGATTAATGAAAAAAAATAAAGTGAATAAAAGTATCATTGGATTTTTGAAAATGGTTATATTTAAATGATTATTTTGGATAAAGGTTAATTTCACATATCAAAGGAACATACGTGGGCCAAGAATGACATGGGGGAAATAATGGTGGGGTTGTACATTTAAAAAGTTGAGGAATTATAAATATTTGGGGGTAATGAATTCAAATTCTTAAGACTTATGGGAGTATTCGATGACGATTGGAGAATTTGATACTAATGTTTAACTCTGAAAGCTTAATGTTGATTGACTTTGAGCAAGTTTTAATATTTATCGTTGAGGTTACAAATTTTCTAGGATATATATATATATATATATATATATATATATATATATATATATATATATATATAATTGGAGTTTATCAAGTTTTGCGATGATAATATGAAATCGAACAAAGGATGGTAGAACACATATTTTTAAATTTTGGAGTACAAAGATTTAAGAACAAATATTACAAATTGTGGAGCTTCCAAAATTTTTAGGAAATTACCGGTTTGAGGTACAAGATTGATTGATGGATATGTGGAGGTTAATGTTTTAGCAATATTTACTAATAATAGAGGAATGAATTTGATCAGAACAGTGACATTTAAAAGAACTAAAGTATAATTCGAGATTAAGATAAAGAAGCTTGAATTTGAACCATGGTAAATGTTTATATAGACATAAATTCTAACTCCGAGGTTTTAGATCAAGATAAAAACGAAGGTTGTGGAAATTAATTTTTTTATAGATGACTGAGTTCGATAATGGATTACGAGATCAGGAAAAGTAAAAACGAATTATATTTATAATTAGTAGACGGTATGGAAGCATTGCTTTGATATGGTAGGATAATCTAGAGATCGAGGCTATATGCAAGTATTCAGGAGCTGGATATTTTCACCATGCATATCAAATCTTGGTTTACATACATATTCTCTGCTTCAAGTCTTATTAACATTTGATATTTCTTTTGTTTCCGACATTTGTCAAAACATTATCTCGTAGAAGACCTATTTCAAATTCTCAATAAACTAGCACGCCTTTAGTAAGTCAAACTGTATTTGGATTGTGACAAATTTTGAACCATCCCGATAATCGAACATATCGTCCAACTTTTCTCTCCTTTCTTTTCTTCCTTCCTTGTGGCCATTTGAATGAGCATATTAATAGTTGTGTTTTTTTTTTATCCATAACATGTCCTTCTGTATCAGGACTGACTGTCAAAACTTGTATCCTTGTCATGTATCACCGATTAGCTTTTTTTTTTCTTTTCCTTTTTTGGTAAGCAAGTTATAACCCTAGAAGGCTCCATATATTTTAGTAATTACTGTTCTTCTTCCCATAACTAGAAATAAAGATGATTATAGATTTTTGTATCCTAGAAAATGCATGTCTAACTCCTTATAAACTATCTCAGTTGATCATATCTTTCTAGTTATCTATAATTGTTCTGCCCTTCATGGTATGAAGGATTTTCTTGATTTTGTTACCTTGGAAAGGTAACATACAATATCCTATTTATTTGTTCTTCTTCTAGTAGCGCTCCTACCTTGAATTTTGTAAAAAAAAATCAATAGCAAAGTCATGACTGTTACAAGCGATTCCTATCTCTTCACTTGACCTGTGATGCCGTAGTCCCAAAATATGTAGGACTAGGAACATTCATGCCAGCCGTATAATAAATGTATGTAAGCTGTAAATATAGTATAAAGATATCATGGCTCACTAAATCTCGTCCACAAAAAGTAAAGGAATAAAGATATCATTAAATTAATTATAAAATATCAAAAATCAAATTATTGGGTGGAGACAAATCCACTACCAAGCGAATATAGAAATAGATTGGAATACATGTGATAAAGAATAATAAAACAAGTCCACCAAAAAGTCATGTAGTCTGCAAAGGAAGAGTCTAGTCCGAAATTTGTACTCATCGGGATACTGTCGATCGTTTATACCTAGAGAGATCACCAAGTTCTCAGAGGGACGTAATAAGATACAAAAAACATGCCATATAACAGAATATAAATAGCTCAACATTAATCCGGATCATAACATGGTCCAATATTTTATCCTTGAATTAGTGTACCACCCTTATAACCAAACAAGGACGAGAGGTGGCACCACAATCCGTGATAAAATACCATTCCAGGTCATGATCAGACATAAGTACATAAACCAACATAAAAATACATATGCCTTAACAGATAAAGGTCATCTAACCATTCTATGTGAAACAATGCACTTTTGAAGACAATGTTCCACACTGGGGCTTTAAGATCCAATTTAGTAAATGTATGGCACATTAGCGTTTCGACCGAGCCATTAGTGGCATCTAGAGAAAAAGTAAGATGCACGGCATACTAGCGTTTCAGCCGAGTCACTAATGGCATTTAGAGGAAAAGTAAAGTGGCAGTAAGTAGCGCTCATCCGAGTCACTATCGGCACATAAGTGTGTGTAAAAATAAATAGTAGCCCCTACGCTAATAGCTGTCTCCTCCCCCCAATGATACTATACATGCGTCATCTCTACGGTACTATTTTAGCCCTAATAACTGCTAAGTCTCCTATACAAATCTATTAGCAGTTATATCCTAACACGTCCTATATGCATCGTTGTATGGTCGGTACATAAGTCCGAATCTATATGCGACTCACGACTTCGTGGCACACATGTGTCAAGGCCAATGAATACGACAAAAAAAAATGACGTTCTTAATTCTAGGTCAAATGCATAAAAATAAACCGAAGTAACAAAAATAGGAATAAACAGTAATGTGCATCTATAGACGAATTGGAACAATTTTATATGACAGAAAAATAAATAATAAATAAATGCATGTAATATGATGAGCTAAAGTGAATAAATAGTAATGACAAGGTATCTTGCCTGGTCTGGTGCGACGATCTGACAATGTCCAGAATAGTTCGATTGGCCAAGGTTAATATGTAGAAATCCAGTTTTACAAAGAAATAGGGAATATAATTGGTCATGATCAAGAATCTACTCTAGGAGAGAAATAAATTTAGAAAAAGAAAAAGAAATATTCCTTAGAAAAATATATAAACATATACACTTATTTAGAAAAATATTCACAACTAACTAGAAATTATTTATATATCTTTTTAGAAGCTTCTTGTGCATATTTAAAATCATAATAGCTATTTTTGGAATTATTTGTAATTTTTAGAAACTATATATTTTGTTACGTATATAATTTTTTAAGGGGGATAGATTTTTAAACTTCGTATTCCAATGATCGAATCATTTTGTCTAATTGGTAACTTGTGTGTGTGTGTGCATATATATATATATATATATATATATATATATATATATATATATATATATATATATATATATATATATATATATATATATATATATATTTGGTGTCCGTTTCAGCCTTGGAGTGCCCGTGGACTTAAGCCACCCAACCAGCGCCCAAGGGGTGGCCCGAACCCGCGCCACTGCGTGGGGAGCCCACGATGTTCCCAATGGGGCACACCCCCCCAGACACACAAAAGTTAGGCCTAGAGTAGGTGTTGGAATGTTTAGTTAAGTTCAATCTAGTGTAGTGAGCTAGTGGGTTAGTTTAAGTTAGCTAAACCTATCCAAAATAACCCTGTTTGAGCCCAAACTTTACACACAAGTAGTAGACATGTTAGGGATCCAAACCAAACCCTAGATAGACCTAAGTAGTGCACACACAAGTGTGTGGACAGCACACAACAGCAGCCCTTATATTTTTGGGTTTTTGGATAAATCACTACTTTTAGTTGTCAAAACCACCTCCCTACTCCTCCCATACACCTAAAATTATGGCCACACCTCCACTAACCCGTGGTAGCAGCCCCATACAATCTTTTCCATCCATTTTGTTTAGTTTTCACCCTCAAATAGTCCACACAAAGAAGTATATTCAGCAGCTTTCAGCTATAGGTATAGCAGGATAGGTCTTGTTTTGAGGCCCTTTTCACCACCAACACTGAGGGTATGGCCTTCAAATATTTCTCTAACCTATAGCTCTATGTTTTAGCTTTCCAACCATATATAATTCACTATGGTTTTAGAGGTTTATCTTTTTCTAAGCATTGTTGCACGATAATGTGTCTAGAATAGATCCTGTCGGGACAATTATGCAAAGATAGGAGTGTGCAACCCAAACTACTTGGTAAAACTTTCCCAAACCCTTGCTATTGCCTACCTATGTGAATTCCCTTTGATTTCATATATAATTTGTACGTGATATGTTTAATATTTACTTTCTTCCGTAGAGAATGTTTTTCGAGAGGTGCACAAGTTGGAATTTCGGAAACGAGCCGTTATCCATACTTCGTAAATTGGTAAGTACCCCGTTAACCTTTTTTTTGATTTGGGACATAGGGACTTACTAGGTATGTCATTCTCCTAGATAGAAACCATAATTATTAATGTCTGAGGGTTTGGATTCACGAGTGAATGTTGTCTCGAAACTACCTTTCTAAAATTGTGTTTTTCTCAATTTTGAAGTAGTATAACTTTTTATGTATATCTTATTTTTTTAATTCCAGAAGTTTATATGAAATCTTGGTTATGTTGTCTAGAAATCTCATGTTGGGGCTATGTCGAAAATACTTCATTTAGTTGGTGCAAATAAGAATCAAAGATGATCTCATGAACACCGAATTCTGAAACTGCGTATTGAATCATGTCTAGAATAATTTGTTTCACTAGTGTAAAATGAGATTAAATTGTTGGAGTCTAGTCTGGATTTGGTAATAACATATTTGTAGAATCCAAATCTAGTTAAATATTTGATTTGATTAGATTTGCATGTACATAATTGGTGTTGTACTATGTTAGATATAATAGGATTCTTATTTTAGGAAATCCTATTATGATCTAAAATAAAATGTTGATGGAATATTTTAGGTATAATAGGATTCCTATTTTATTCCTATATAGAAAATCTTATTATGACTAAAATATAAATTTCTCATCCTATATGTATTGGGTGAGGGTGGAGGCACAAAATACAAAAGTGGAGATTCATGGTGCTCGTCCATAAGAAAATCTATTGGAAAGTCCGTGCTTTACTCTTAGGACTTTGCCATCCAAGGCAGAAGAAAAAAGGAGATATAATCAAGGACTTCAACTTTGGTTAGGGAGATTGCTATGAGTTGGTTAGTGATCTCAATTGTATTCTGTTTTTCTTCTTGAGAATGGTGAGGGGGTTGAACCTATTAGGACAAAGGGTTCAAATTAGTTTCTGTGAATCTTGTAATGTTAATCTAAGTTATAAAGGTTGGGATTTGTCCAAGTGATGTAGTCTCCGCCATATACTTGTCTTTATCTGTGCTTGGTGTTCGTAAAATGGGGGTTGGTTTGATCAAGTAGGTCGGCAAACGCTTACGCACGATCAACACAAATTTGGTATCATGAGCAGTTTTCTGCACACTTAAATATTAATTTGTAAGTCTGGAATTACTTTTACCAAATTTAGATGTGCGTTGTATTCTCTGTATATCATATTCTTACATTCCAAGTACCATGTATGTAATATTGGTTAAGTTGTGAATCAGTTCATGTAAATTTCATGACTTAACTACTTGCTTTGGGTTATGTAAATGATGATGCTACGTGGACCGCAGTTTTGGCCCATAGTTTTGGCCCACGGTCCACGTGGCACCTTCCCATTGGAGGGTCAACCGCGATGGGCCCAAGCAAATATGCGGAGGCTTATGGGATTCAGACATGTGGCCTGTGATCTCGCCCCGCGAGCAGAGTCCGCAGGCCAAATATCATTTCCATTATGTAAATTTAGGGAAATTAAGCTTCTTGAACTACATTTTTAGCATTTCAGTCTGAAACTGATTTTGGAGGTCACTTTGAGCTTAGTTTCTTCAAAATCTAATCGTTGAATTTCTGTGTAGTTTCTTTTATAGTAATTTTTAGTTAAATTCATATTATATTCTAGAGTTCGAGCCACAAATAATATTGTTTGTTCACTCAAACGTTTCTTCCAAAATTGAAGAAATTATAAATTTCTGCACTCAAATTATTTTAATGTCTGAAATCAGTTTTTTTTCAACTTGTACTTCAATTTTAGAATATCCTGTCATTGGATTAGTTTGGAATTTTTTTCTACTGTTAGACAAAATTTTATTCTTCTGAATCCTAAAGTTTGAACCATTCATCGTCATTTTTGACTATTTGTTCACTAGCCTAAAGTCGGGATAAATTAAACTTTTGGAAACTTCTAGGTTGGGTGGTTTATGAATTAGAAATTATAGAAACATGTACCCACTACCCATACCAACCTAACATTAGTGTTATATGGGTTAGAATGATTTTATATGTTAGCTTGTATAGTTTGATGATGTGCATTCATAACATAGGTCTTGGACTCTAATACGGACTTTGATTGTACTTTTAGCTCAGGACTACAGGAAAGTACAATTCTTTGATTGTTTTTAGTATATGATAGTTTCTATATTACATATTTTAGTAATGTATACTTAATTTTTTCGACACGTACGTTACACGAACTGGTACTGCATGGATTATTAGTCAGGAGATATGCCTTCGTGCTATTGTTGTACCGTGATCATCATGCCCGTGTTTATTTCGTGCATTATAATTTACGTGTAGTGACATGTCGTGATTCAGATCCATTAGTATTAATCGGGGTGGGGGAGAGTATTACTTGAATATGTGATCATTACTACAAAAAATACCCCATTAGGCAACAAAGCTTTTAGCAATGCAACATTTTTGGTTGCTAATAAACCAGTTCTGCAACGCATATTTTTATCGTTGCTAAACACAAAATTTAGCAATAAAATATTTGTTGTTACCATAAATCTGTTGCCAAAGACCGTAAATATTTTAGACAACAATAACGTCGTTGCTCAATCATCTATATTTTTATGGCAACGAATTATATTGTTGCTAATATATTTTTTTGTATAACAACCAAGTATAGCATTGCTAAATATTTTAAAAATAATTCTTTTATATTTTTTATTTGAATTAGTAATGAAATTTTCTCACTATAGAGCATAAATTTTTAACATGTCATGAAAAGTTTCCTCCAAATTTTAAAATCTCTCCTCCCAAATAAAAAACCCCTCCAAATCAAAACTCCTAAATCAAAAGTCCCAAATTGAAAAGCCCTACAAAAATTAAAACCCCTTTCTTCTAAATTCGACCAACCCGACCCCCACATCTCTCCTCTCCACTACACCCCGATCTCGACGTTAGTCCTCCTCTTCGCCAACAACCTCACCTCCCCGATTTTCTTGCCATCCCCTTCACCGCCAATAAGGAGGAGCGTCCCACCGACGTCGGATGACTTATTAGATTTTAAGTTCATGGTATGATGAATGAGGAGGAGCGGCCAACCAACGTTACTTTCTCCCTCGACGACGACACCGACCGGATCAAGAAAAGTAGATGGTGAGTTTTTTGTTTTGGCGGGGCAATATCGATTGATTTTTTTTCTCTTTTTCGTTATTTTTAAGGATCAGCATGGCTTCGGATGCGACAAAGGTAGTGGCTGTTCAATAGGTGTTATTATTCGACTATTTTTTTTCTAGAGCTACTTAGTTTAGTTATGTTTTTTCCCCTCTAATTTGGGTGATTTTCTTGACAAGGATGAGATGTATATTCAAGTCGTTGGCCAAGCGAAGGAATTCCAATGTAAAGGCATGTGTTTGCCTTTCCTGTCAGGTGAAATACCCAAATCGATTCCAATATCATGTCTATAGAGGCCCACAATTACCTTCTTTCAATATATATATATATATATATATATATATATATATATATATATATATGGAAATTTTTTCAGTACATCCAATGTAAAAATTTGTATCGATACATCCCAAATCTGAATAATTGGATGTTGATCCAATGATTCAGATTAAAGTCGAAGTCAAAGTAACAGGTAAAGTCAAAGTCAAAGTAAACAACTTTCATAATTTTCAATGCATTTTCAATACAATTGTTTGGAATGTATTGATACATCCCATGTAATATAGAAGTACCCTATATATATATATATATATATATATATATATATATATATATATATATATATATATATATATATATATATATGGCGGCTCTGGAAACCCTAGGTGCCACCCTTCCGCTTTCGGCCTGGCCGTAGCCCGGGCTACCCCTCCTCCTCCCCATCGGATATGCTTGCTCCATTCGGATAGCGTTTTCGCTTCCTCTTGCAGCCCCTCCCCTCCCTCCCTTTATCAGCATGGAGAAATCCTTCGTGGCGGCAGTGATGGAATCTTTATCAGCCCCCTCAATTGCGATCAGACCTCCTTCATTCTCCAAATGCGTCCCAGTGATCTCTTTTCGGAAGAGGACGAACAGATCCAAATTAACCCCTTTCAGTTTGCTCTGATCGGGAAATTTCTCAAGCTCGACCATCGATTGATGTGATTCGAAAGGCTTTCATCGACTTCAAGCACGTAGGATCTAACAAAGGCTGGGGTCATCGGCCATAAATACATCCTCATTAAGCCCACGCTTGAAGAAGATTTTTGGCGATTGCGTGCTAAAGATCTGTGGTTTATTACTCGTGCTCCTATACGGCTGTTTTGTTGGAGCAAAGACTTCAACATAACTGAAAAGTCACGTTTGACGCCTATCTAGGTCTCCTTCCCTGGCTTACGCATCAGTTATTTGTGAAACAGGCACTTTTTTCTATTGCCCTTGGGGTAGAAAACCTGCTCTGACTCGACAAGGCAACCGAAGAGCTATCTAAACCAAGTGTGGCTCGAGTATTTGTGGAAATATACGCCAATAAACTATTACCTACAACTATCAGAATCAATCTTCCAACAAGTCGTAGTTTTTCACAGAAAGTCAAGTACAAATCCTAGCCACAATATTGTTCTCACTGCAAACACCAAGGGCATTCCAATAATTCCTACAAGCTTCTTCGAAAAAACTCATTGAACGCAGAGACAAGACCCACCGACATTCCTACCTCCTATCGGGGATCAAAAAGGAAAAGCTTTAATGCAAATCGAGGATGACACGACAAAGGAGTTGAGAGGGGATGTCAATGAACGAAGCCTCCTGCATGGAGCAACTGCTGCAATTGATGCCCCAACCTCCTCTATTAATGCTGATGTAGTCACTAATGCTGTCATTAATAAAAGCACAAACATTGATAAACCTGACAGTGAAACACTTGATCCCATCATTATAGCGACTTCATGGGGCTCCTCTCTACGTTATCGGCCATTGGAACTAGTAGAGTCACATCCAACTGGTGCCTTAATGTCATGTCCCAGTCCCAAAAATATGTAGGATTTGTGCATAACCTGGCCAGCTGATACAGCCTAGAGTGAGCTACCCAATTTAATGGATTCACTTAGGTGTACTATGCTGTAAATATAACTATACTGACAAATAACAGGCAATCATCTAAATCTCATCCAAGGAAAGTACTGAAATAAATGTAGAGTAGTCTGAATATCCATAGTATAACAAAATAAATCCAGAGTCTGGTGGGAACAAACCCATAGTACAAACAGAATGAAAATACTGGAAATAGAAAAGATAAATAGCCAAAAACGACGACTAACTAGATAATGAAGCTCTCAACCAAAATAGCAACATACCCTGAATCAAGGGAACTCCTCAGGAAGCACCTCGTAGTCCTCTGCTACGTATCCTGTCTCAACTCTGAAACCATATATCGTCGAGTACAGCTGCTCGTCGGGATCTGAAAAGGAACCAGGTCCTCTGGGGACATAGCAAGATACAAATAGGAACATGCCATAAAGTAAATACTGATATAAACATAAAGGGTGAGCTAACCAGTCTAAGTTAAAGTATTCTACTATTAGCTCTATATTTCTACCAAGTTTTGGAACTGCTTTCAGAGATATGTGTTCGTTCTCGTCCTGACAGGATAACGTTAAATTTTTTACAGATAACTTGGAGGATTCCAGCTAGCCTAGAGGAGATACCAGTAGAGCTTGGAGTAGATTATTAGGTTCTTGTCTAGTTGTAGTTTTCAGTTATTTCATGAGATGTACTTATTTCATAATCTGTGTGTGTGGTGATCATAACACTAAACTTCTTCAAATCTGATTTGTATTAAACATTGTGATCCTTCTACCTATTTCATTTCTGGTTGTATCTCATTTTGTGATTCATATCTATCTTATCGTGCTGATTGTCTATCTTAGAGTTGTGATTGAATTGTATCTTCTGAGGTTGTCCTCCGTTTGGAGAGTACATTATATTATGTTTAGCTTATGACTGAGACTTAGAACAACGTTCTACTGCCGACACTGCGGTATAGGCTGGATGTACCTACGGTCTCGTGCCCTTTCACTGGGTGCGGGTCATGACAAGTATTATCATAAAAATGTCAAATCCATCAAATAGGATATCTCAAAATTCAACGTATATCACTACCTTAATGATGTAGCCTTTGTAACAAACCTTAACTACCCAAAGCAATCAATTCAAAATAAATCTATCGGTTGCCCACGGTATACCTAATCCTAGGCCTAGTCATTTTCCTACAATCAAATCAACCTAATTGTGAATGAGAACTTCCTAGTCGCAGGCTCGCAATAGTACGACTAACTTAAGTACTACCATGAGTTAGCACAATTTTGCGAAAACAGACCTGCATGGGCTACCAAAAAAAAACCCTGTCACGATCTGCACCCGCTTTTTAGGATACGAGTGCGTGCACAAGTACATCCTACGTCGCAGAATCGACGTTGTATGCTGTCTAGACCATAATGCTCAAAATCATAATAATTCCTTTATTTGCTCATTCACAAAACTAAAATCAATTTACATTATTCAAGCTTTACATTTGAAGAAATACAATGTCTCACAAAAATAAAAAACAACTAACTAAACCCTTTGATCAACTATCTATCTAGCTAGTCTTCTAGGGTTGACCTCGGTATATACCCATGTCTCTTCCAATGGTCCAAAGCACAGCGTACCTGTGACTATCTAAAAAATGGTTTCCAGTCAGGAATGAAATGAGTATAATTCAAGCATGCAGTTCCAAATATTTGATAATGATTATAAAAATAGTGAATATAAATGACATACATGATGAAATGACTAAACTGAAATCATGTCATAGACAATAACAGAAAATAGTTTAATCATGAACTATAAAGACAAGTAAAACAGGGGACAAGGAAACATAACCATCTATGTGATTTGAAGTACACCATTCAATAAGTGATCGGTCTGGAACAGTTACACCGCATGGTCTACAAGATCTACTTATAAAATAAAGCACGGTCTACTATGCAATATGCAATACAATATGACAAGGTACAAGGTCTGATCACATATTTACTTGGTACTTCCCCGTCCGACTAATCTAACATGGATCCATTGATTACGATGACATGGTATACATAGAAGAATGAAATAGGATCTCTAAAATATTATCCGTGTAACGAACGTGTCAAGAATCAAATATACATTATAATCATGCAAATATATTAATTAACAATATTAGAAACAAACAAGATAGTACTTGTCTCGGGTCCTACGCTAGTGGAAAGATAATTCCATTGAGTCCAGACTAGTATGATTAGATATGGACGATATGAAGAAATTCGGATTTGGCAAAGGAAATAGGAAGTAGATTAGTTATAGTCAAGAATCATTGATCGAAGAGAAATTATATAATTAATATTATAATATTATGTTTTAGTAGTAAAAATATTTTTAGAATAATATTTGAAAATATAGAAAAATTCTTTTTAGGGCCGAACCCCTATTTTTGGCAAACTATAATATATATATATATATATATATATATATATATATATATATATATATATATATATATATATATATATATATATATATATAGGAGATACCATAAAAAATATAGGAGATACCATAAATATTTTTTTAATTAGGGTTTCTAAACCCAATTAAAAATTTTAGATGTAGGCCAAGTCCAATATAATATTTTATTACGGTATAAATTTTGAATAATAATAATAATAATAATAATAATAATAATAATAATAATAATATATTTTCCAAAATAAATAATAATATTAATAATAAAACCAACCAGTATAAGAAGCCCAATTTGTAATAACTTATATAATTATGTGCAGCCCATTGGACTAAGTATTAAAATTACATTCAGTGACTTGGCCTAAAATTGTCTTACTTACCAAAACCCAAGAGAAAATTTAGGTCCAAATAGTCTCTTTCATTACTAAGACCTGAAGCCAAATTCAAATATATATTATGCAATGGCCCAAAGCTCTTCTTGAAGGCTCCTCTGAATTGTGTACATCTTCTTTATTATCTATTATGGCTCAGCCACTCACTACTTGATTCATTGATTCTTATTGTTATTTCTCTTTCCTATTCATTTAGGAGAATGGCACCATACCCAAACCACATGTGCTAATTTATTAGTTTGCAAAATTTTGATTTTCTGTCGTGTTCAATGCATTGTTTTGTTTTCCTATTTAAAAGTAGAGAATAGGAGGAATAGAAGAGATGAAAGCACATACCATGGATCGACAATGCTTGTCGGGAATGCCACGTTGAGGAGGAGCCCCTGATTGTTGGAGAAACTGTTGGAAATTCTTCAATAATACTTCGTCTTAAAATTGTAATAAAAAAATTAAATTGTTACCGGCCTCCGGGGAAGTCGTGCACGTAGCACTGTCCTAAGAGTTAGCTCGGGTCTATGTGCAGACTGAATCCGAACGCCCCTAGTGGTAAAATCTCCGTTCCATCGGAATCTCGATGTCGCATACGACGTCGAGAGAATGACCCTGACTTAGCTCCACCCAGAGAAAATAAAAGGATAGCAGCGATCTTGAGAGTATGAGAATTTTGGAGAGGAAAGATTTTTTTTTGGTATAAAATGAAAGAAGAAAGAGCAGGATATATGTAGGCGCTCACCAACACCTAGAAAAATAATGACAGATTAATAAGCCAATTAAAGTGAACATTACAAAATGTTTATAACACAAAAATCACATGGTTCATTGAACCTAGTCGGAATTTGAATAGCGTACGTTACGGAATTTAAAAGTTTGTAACGGTCAGAAATATTTGAAAAAAGCAAAAAATCTTTTAGGGTCTCAGCCCGAACACGAAGAGTAAATCGAATCGGCATTCGGCGCCCGCAGATGTGGGCACGTACCCGCACCCGTTACGCATGCCGAACCAAACCGAGCCGTGTGGCCCATGGAGCTCCCACACACAACTTTTAATGAAGCAAAGGAGGGAGTGGTAATATATACAGACACACACTCCTCCTTATGCCAAATCGATGTGGGACTAAAGAATATAATGTACTTGAGCTTTTGCTCACTGTGATCATTAGCAGCCAACAATCCCCCCCCCCAAAGGTTAAGTTCCAAGATAATAAAAAGAAGGAGAAAGGACAAGAGTAAGAGAATTTTTGGGCAGTTGTATACTATGCATAAATGAGATGGACTACAGCCTCACGTAGTAACTATTATCTTTGTCTGAAGAAGAGCTTGATGGACTACGCCTTGAATCAGTCTTCTTGAACCAGACTCAGAAAATAGCACACATAGTACGCTAGAGGTACTTGGGTCTATCGGATGGCGGGTTTGATTGGCCATGCGCACTTTTACACATTCATGAGAGTTGTCTAGGATTGTCCTGTCCTATAGTCGCGGCCCTCACGACCTCTCATATAGGTAAGTCCTCAATGGTTGGTGATAGGAATCAACCATGCATATCATGCTTGGACTTATTAAGAGTTTAAACTCACCCTATCCATATCACAAAAGGAACACTGTTACAATAGGGATGGAATATCAATGTACACATGTATAGCCTCCTGGGCTTTTATTTTAAAAAGAATTTAATACCAAGGTCAGTGTTCCATAATAGTCACCTAGTCCAGCTTGTTTCTACCCATTGAACCGGCTTCTTGGGATCTCCAATCAGACTCGGTTGGGTTGCCACTGCTGGTGACTATACTATGGGCTTAACTCCATCCCCCTCGATGATTTTAGGATTAATGTCCTAGACAGACCCTTCGTCAAGTGGTCTACAAGGTTCTTTTCTGACTTTATATAGTCAAGAACCACTTATTTGCCCAATAGGCTCTTTATTGACTTGAAGCGCAGCTGCAGGTGCCTGTTCATCTGCATTTACAGAATCATACTTTAGTAGTTCTATAATAGATTTATTATCACAGTTTATAGAAATTGCAGGAATAGAATGAACATAAACAGGTATATGCATAATAAGATTTCTGACCCATTCGGCTTCTGTACAGGTAGTATCCAAAGCTATCATTTCAGAGTCCATTGTACTTCTGGCTATGATAGTTTGTTTACATAATCCCTACGAGATTGCAGCTCCTGTTAGGGTAAAAACATATCCAGTAGTGGATTTCACATCATGTGAATCAGTTACCCAATTTGCATCGGAGTAACCTTCTACGATATCAGGGTGTCTAGTATAATGAAGTTTATAATCTAGAGTTCCTTTAAGATATCTAAATACTCTGTCTAATGTAGTCCAATGTGATTGATTTGGGTCACTAGTGTACCTACTTAGTCTTCCAATAGCAAATGCAATGTCAGGTCTAGTCCTATTAGTTATGTACATAAGAGACCCAATCATTTGTGAATATCTATGTTGTTCTATAGGTGATCCTTCATTTTTCTTGAGAATAGTATTACTGTCATAAGGGGTAAGGGCAGGTTTCTTATCAAAATACTCAAACTTCTTTAGCATTTTCCCAATTGAATGTGCTAAGGATAGAGTATAGCCCTCTTTGCTTTTGGACACTTGCATTCCTAGGATCAGATTTGCCTCACCTAGATCTTTCATATCAAACTGGTTAGATAAATAATTCTTAGTATTATTTATCAGTTCCAGTAAAGATCCTAGAATAAGGATATCATCAACATACAAGCATAAAATAACACAACTTCTATTTGTATTTTTAGAATACAAACATTTGTCATATTCATTTGGTACAAAACCAAATTCTATAATAAGTTTGTCAACTTTGTTGTGCCATTGCTTGGGAGCTTGCCTTAGGCCATAAAGAGATTTTACTAATCTACAAACTTTGTTTTCTTGGCCTTTAGCAATAAAACCTTCAGGTTGCTCTATATAAATTTCTTCCTCTAAATCTTCATTTAGAAATGCTGTCTTTACATCCATTTGATGGATCAGCAAGTCATGATTGGAAGCTAAAGCCAGAAGGGTTCTAATAGAAGAAATCCTAGCTACAGGGGAGTAGGTATCAAAATAATCTAATCCTTTCTTCAGGGTAAATCCTTTGGCTACTAGCCTAGCCTTGTATTTCTCTATGGTACCATCGGCTCTAAGTTTTTTTTCTTGAAGATCCACTTACAACCTATGGGTTTACTACCTAAAGAAAGGTCTGCTAAAAACTAAGTATTGTTCTCCATAATGGAGTTATACTTATTGTTAATAGCTTCTTTCCAGAAAGGAGCATCAGGAGAGGATATGGCTTCTTCATAAGTTGAGGGATCACCCTTTATCAAAAATGTGAAGAATCCTTCTCCTAAATTTTTTTCAATCCTTTCTCTTTTACTCCTTCTAGGTTCTATGACTTATTCAGATTGAGAATTAGGTATTTGTTCATGAGAACTAGCAGATGGAGTAAGAGAAGGGTTAGAGGAAGATGAAGAGGTTCTATTCTTGAAGGAAAAAAATGTTCTCAAAGTAAAATGCATCTCTAGCTTAAATAATTGTGTTATTAGAGATTTTATTTACTTCAGAATGAGTTACAAGAAATCTATTGGCATTGCTATCTAGGGCATATCCTATGAACACAACATCTATAGTTTTAGGTCATTTCTTCCTCTATTTGGGTTCAAGAATTCCTACCTTAGCTAGACATCCCCAAACTTTAAGGTAATTAATCCTAGTGGTTCGACCTTTCCATAACTCATATGGTGTCTTATCATTAGTTTTACTGGGTATCCAATTAAGAATATAACAGGCTGACAATAAGGCTTCTCCTCAAAGATTATCAGGAGCACCTGAGCTGAGAAGTATGGCATTGACCATGTCTAACAGAGTGCGATTCTTTTCAGCAACTCTGTTGGATTGTGGTGACTAAGGAGCAGTTATCTCATGAATAATTCCATGTTCTTCATAGAAGTTAGTCATATCATTTGAGGTATACTCTCTACCACGATCTGATCTAAGGATCTTAATCTTTCTGTCTAGTTGGTTCTCAGCTTCAGACTTATAGACCTTGAATCTGTCTAGAACTTTATCTTTGGTCTTAAGGAGGTAGGTGTAACAATACTTTGAATGATCATCAATAAAAGTGACAAAGTATTTTCTACCTCCTCGGCTTAAAACCCTATTGGAATCATAAACATCACTATGGATAAGTTCTAGGAGTTCAGAATTCCTATGGACAGATTCGAAAGGTAATCTAGTATGTTTGGCTTGAACACATATCTCATATTTGTGTTCATCGTCTATAGGAATCTTAGGGATAAGATCTAAGTTCATCATCCTTTTGATAGATCCTAAGTTCACATGACCTAGTCTACCATGCCAAACATTTGAGGATTCAACATTTGCAATAAAGGAAAGATTAGAACTTTTATTCATAGTACTTAAAACAAAAAGTCCATCTTTTACAAATCCTTTTCCAATAAACAGATCATTTTTAGAGAAAACTACTTTATTTGCCTCTATAATAATTTTGTATCCTGAGGCTACAAGGAGGGATCCACTAACTAGGTTTCTTCTGACAGATGGCACATAAAGCACATCATAGAGAGGTAGAATTTTTCCTGATGTCATCTTCAAATCTATTCTTCCTCTTCCCACAACTTGTGTCGTTGAGCCATCTCCTAGGGTCACGCCTCCTCCACCTGATTCCTGATAGGTTGAAAAACATGAGCGATCAAATAAAACGTGAACATTAGCTCCAGAATCTAACCACCAATCATCAGAATGGAAAGACAGGTTTACTACAGGTTGAAAGCTTACAGACCTGATGGAGCTGGAAGACCCATTCAGAATCATATTAGCCTCTGGTTTGCCTTTTCTTTTGAAGGAGTTCTGGATAGGTTCTTTCTTCCTTTGGAAGCAGTTGATGGCTGTATGGTTGGTTCTACCACACACAAAACAAAATATTCTTTGATCCTGAGTCTGACCAAAGTTTCTAGGTTTTTTGGGTTGTGGGTTTTGGTGGTGATGGTTTTGGTAAGGAGGTTGAAAACTCTGCTTCTTTTTGAAGGAGTTTTTCTTAGATTTGAGATGGTTGTTAGACTTAGGTTTTTCATGGCTTTCTACAAGGTTTACCCTAGCTGTGGCATTTGACCTAGCTTTGGTCTTGGACCTATATTCCTCTTCTGTTCTAATTCTGAATAGAGCTTGAGAGTATGTAATAGATCCTTGTAGATGTAGTAAGTCCTTTGCCACTTTAGACCAAGATGGAGGAAGTTTGTCTATCAAACATTCTATTTTGTGTTCAGTGGAAAAGAATGATCCCTTGGCCTGAACATGTCTAAGGTGTTCTTGAAATTCATGAATTTGGTCATTGATAAGTTTGTTATCTACCATGACATATCGGTTGAATGTGGAGGAATTGAATTTATCAATTCCAGCATCATCACAACCATATTCATCTTCAAAGCATCCCAGAGTTCTTTGGCGCTTTATACTCAAAAAATATGTCGTAGAGTGACTCTGACATAGCGCTTAAGATTCTGTAAAAGCAATGGTAGTCTATTTTCTTAGGGGTCTTGGGTTTGGTAGAAGAGGAGGACTTGGAAACCCCTACGTCAGACTCAGTCTCATCAGAATCATTTGAGATGGGCGTGGACCCATCGATGGTAGAAATCAGGCCTAAAGTGGTAAGCCAAAATTTCATCTGGCTCTGCCACCTCTTGAAATACGTGTCATTGAATTTTGTAGGTTTTGCAGAAAAAGTCTCTTCCTTGGAAGTCATGTTTTCTAAAGTCTGTAAAATTATATTTACTCAATAAGATGGCTTTAAACTAAAATTAACAATTAAAATAATTTTTGTAATAGACCTTTAAATTTTTAGTTTTTCAAGTTTTGATAAGGTTGGGTTAGCTGTAGGGGCCGGATCCCAGCAAGCGGAGGTTCACTAGGAACACTTAAGTACCGGTCGCTTAGACGATTTTTTACCTTGTTGACAGAAGGGCCCTTTCGGCTTGTTCCCAAACAAATCTTAACTTTAGAACTTTAAAATTAAAGGAATTTTACTAAATCAGTTAATTGTTTGATTTAGCCAAAATTAAAATGTTGAGTAAAAGAGATTACTCAACTAGTATCGACAAAAAAATGTACTAAGACAATAATTATTTGTCTAAGATGTCAATTTAATCAATAATGATAATTTGTTACTAGTGTGACAAAACTTTTAACAAATATTAAATAATTTCTTTAAAGCAATAGAATGTTATATAACTGATAAGACTATATATGGTACATAAATATTTGTCCAAAAAATACGGTATGTGTACTACTTGTAATAGATCTACTAGAAAGAGAATTGTGTATAGTGAACTACTTGAAACAATTAAGCAAATGTCAAATGTCGAAAAACTAGAACAGTTAAGTAGATGTCCAATTTGCTAAATATATTTGAATGATAAAATATATTTGGTAATGTATAGAAAGTGAACAGAACAACTTGTAGGCCAAATATATTTGCTAATATTCGAATTTGTTAACCGAATAGAGCAACTACTTTTAAGTAATAAATTAAAATTTTAAAAAATGCTTGTTTGACCGAATAGAGAAAATATTTTTCTAATAGCAAGTCACTTTTTAGCAGGAAGGAAATTTCTAATAAGAAGCAAATGTTTTTCTAATAGCTAGTCACTTTGTAGCAGGAAACAAATGCTTTATAACAGCACTTTATATGCTTTCTAACAACTAGCTTTTGACAGGAAAGAAATGTATAGGTAGTAAAAGCTGTGGAAGCAAACAATTGATGGCAGCAAAGAGATATTATCGTACAGAAATTGACAACAAAAAACTAAATATTTTATGAAAAATAGATAACACTTAGGTTGTTGGAAATTCTTCAATAATACTTCACTTTAAAACTGCAATAAAAAAATAATTAAATTGTTACCGACCTCCGGGAAAGTCGTGCACGTAGCACTGCCCTAAGTGTTAGCTCGGGTCTATGTGCAGACTGAATCCGAACGCCCCTAGTGGTAAAATCCTCGCTCCACCGAAATCTTGTTGCCGCACACGACGTCGAGAGAATGACCCTGACTTAGCTCTGCCTAGAGCAAATAAAAGGATAGCAGCGATCTTGAAGTATGAGAATTTCGGAGAGGAAAGAATTTTCTTTTTGTGTAAAATAAAAGAAGAAAGAGCAGGATATATATAGGTGCTCACCAACAGCTAGAAAAATAATGGCAGATTAATAAGCCAATTAAAGTGAACGTTACAAAATATTTATAGCACAAAAATCACATGGTTCATTGAACCTGGACGGAATTTGAATAGCGAACGTTACGGAATTTAAAAGTTTGTAACGGTCAGAAATATTTGAAAAGAGCAAAAAATCTTTTAGGGTCTCAGCCCGAACCCGAAGAGTAAATCAAATCGGCATTCGGCGCCCGCAGATGTGGGCACATACCCGCACCCGTTACGCGTGTCGAACCGGGCCGGGCCGTGCGGTGGCGGCAGCACGCGCGTGTGGCCCATGGAGCTCCCACACACAACTTTTAATGAAGCAAAGGAGGGAGTGGTAATATATACACACACTCCTCCTTATGCCAAACCGATGTGGGACTAAAGAATATAATATACTTGAGCTTTTGCTTACTGTGAGCATTAGCAGCCAACAGAAACTTCTACCGGCATGGTTGGGAGCGCATCATTAAAGTTACTGCTTAGGTATTGATAGACAACGCTGGTGATGGAGGTTGATCGGCTGCTCCTCGTGTCGGTGGTGGCACTCGGAAGGAGCACGAGCCACGAGTTTTCGAAAAAGCACTAGTGTGCTAGGTTAGCACGGGTGGTGGCCGATATTTAGCATTAGCAGTGGGCTAGCACGGAAGCATCCTGGTCATTACTGTGGCACCGAAGTGTCCGCAGAAGTGGCGATGAGCCGAGTTAGGATGACACGGTAGTAGAAGATATAATTTTGATAACTGGTATAAGATGGGTCGAGTTCAAGCTCAGTTGTGGATCGGGGGCATTTCGTCGAGCGCAGCGATTTCAAGCGGGAGTATGGGCTTGATCAGAGAAGAGATAGAAGAGGCTGGGGTTGCTGGAGGCACGGTACTCGGTAGGGAGCGTTGACGCCGAAGGAAACGTCCTGACTAGATGAGCACAGGTGCCGGAAAGGTCGTGCACTTGCGTGGACCTTCTGAAGAAGGGCGCATCGAAGAGCTCGAGTCGACCGCGGGCACCAGGTTGATCAGCCGCACCCGTCGTAGTCCAAGAAGGCATTGACGGTTGGGCACGGTACTGCCGACGGATGGGTGGTCTCGTGGGGCTGGTAGAGGGTTACAATAGATGAGGCAAATGGTGAAGCCTTCATTAATTAGCACATTAGGGATAAGAGGTTTCTATATGGCTATACGTGGGGTCATAGAGTGCAGAGATGAGTTCGGAATGAGTTTATATATATATATATATATATATATATATATATATATATATATATATATATATATATATATATAAAATTTGAGCAACCTTCATTCCATATATTCATATCAAAGGCGCAAAATGTTGTAGCTTTTATAAGTATGTTCTGAAGCTAAAAAATTGAAAAGAAAAGGAGCGGGGAGGAATGCTCCCGCTCAAAGACCTAAATCTCGAACAAAGCGATCGGGTCAGCGGATCAGAGAGTTCCAAAATTCCTTCCTATCACGACCCGCACCCACTGTGAGGGTACGAGCACGTAACAATGTCCAGCCTACGCCGCAGTGTCGGCGGTAGAACGCTGTCCTAGGTTACTATCTAATCAACAAATCACGCAATTATATAATGTACTTGTCAAATCTCAACTCCGAACGAAGGACAAGTATAGATATAATGAATCTCAATCACAGTCTAAGAACGATATGATAGCACAGAAGATTAAAACTAAGACTAATAACAAAATAAAACCAACAACTAATAATATAATCTCAAACAATCTCAACTACAAATCTCAACTTATATACAACTCCAGCTCTAAAACATGAAAGCTAAAAATATGACAACTAGCTAAACTCAAGCTAGCACTATAGCCTACTACTACTCTACTTATAGCCTAAACCAAGTCACAAGCCTAAGCCAATAGGACCACACTGTAGGAACAAAATAGTAAAGCGTAATACTCTAGAGGGGGGATGAATAGAGTTGGCAGCGGAATAATGCTAATTAAAAATTGTTAGCAGCACAATCACAGAATATTAATCACAACTGAAATAAAGTAAAGACAGAATTAAGAGAGCAAACGCAAAGACAGTGATGTATACTGGTATCCCTTTGTTGAGGACTAATCCAGTCGGTAGAACTCTTGCTACCAGTTGAATCCACTATTGGAAAAATCGCAAGTTTTCTTACGAAGTCCTTGCAACTTCTACAACACGAGCTTTGATACGAAGAACTCATCCAACTTCAAATGTGAAGAGGTTTTCTTCAATCAAGCCTTCTGATTACAATCTCTCAGAAACTTCTAAACCGTACCGCACTGGCAAATCGACTAGAGGATTATAATTGGCTTGGGATCTGAAATTGAAAGCTCTAGAAAACTCTTTGAAAGACTGAAAGCTTTAGATAGAGAGAAGATTGAAAGTGAATGAGTGAGTTGAAATGATCGAAATCCTTCTCTATTTATAGGAATTTCAAAGGCAGACTTCTGACAGAATTCGGGCAGAATTCGGGCAGAACTCTATGAGCAAATCTCGGTCAAATCCGAAACTGCAGGAGGACCAAGTTCCAAGGATTCAAAATCACAACGGCCACTAACCGAACTCTGGACGAACTCGGTCCGAGTTCTGTCAGGGTTTAGTTAGGGTTTTTAAAAAACGTTTTGGTGATTTTTGAAAACCTTTTTGAAAACCTTTTTGTAAACCTTTTTGAGAGGTTATTTTAAAAACATTTTTGAACTCATTTGAGGGTAGCCTATTTTCCAGTACGACTCGGTGTACAATATATTCCTAGACTTAAATAAAATGAAAATACATTGCATAAGGAATTACAAACTCGAGTAGGCAAACAGATCTTCGGTCTTGAATTCAGTGGATAGCCATTCTCGATCATGTTCAAGAGTCCGAGATGTCCCGACTAGCTTTGTATATCCAGACAGAGTTTATTCAATTATTAATATCAAGTTTGACCATATGACCAAATGGGCCAACACACACTAGTACAACCATGCCAAGTACCATACACCAATATAATGTATATATGTACCATAGGCTATAGAATGATATGCAAAGCTATACTAGGCATGGCATATATAGGTATTATCATCATATAGAGATATACACTCATAGGCTATATGCCATATAGACAAAATATTCATATATATATACATATAGGCCATTAACCCTTATAATACATATGGAGATGGACATGTGAGTGTGTTTACAACTAACTTATGTGTGTATGTGCAACCTAGACTAGAGTGTGAGTGTGGGACATGTATATGTGATACAATAGTGTGTGCCAAAGGTGAAAGAGTGAATTTAGGAATTAGTGGTTCTTAGTTTAGGCATAGGCATGTGTGTGTGTAGTTGTAATTAGATTTCATGTGTTTGTGTTGAGTGTGTGAAGGCATCTCAGGAAAACAGAACAGGGAATAAAAATAGTGTGTAAATCTCAACAATGTGTGTGAGTGAAGAAGAACTGTTCTCAGGATTACATAATAGAGAGAGTGTCTCTATCTATGGTGAGGGAGTGAATATGAGTACATGGGTGTATAGGTGAGTATCAAGGCAAGAGTGTGTGACAAAGTGTGTGTGGGGGTGTCCATGTGGTACAATATTACATGTTCTCAGGAATGTTAGGAACAAGTGACAGTTAGTGTTAGGGAAGCAATTGAGTGTGTGAATATAGGAACATGTGACAGGAAACAAATGTATGTGTGTGTGTGTGTATAATATGAAAACTAAGATGTGTGTGTTTAACAGGACAGTGAACAAATAGATTTCAGGTATATGAAGATCAAATGACAGTCCACATGAATATCCCAAATCACTGATTTCAGGTTAAACTTGCATGAATGAGAAGTGCAGGGGGTTAAAACTGCTAAGCCACCTAGGTTATGGGAACATGACTGACACCCAACCAAAAGAAGTTGAACCTATTAACCACAAAACCGAACTTACAACTCAATTTAAAAGGGAAAGTTCAGGAATTTTAAGTGGACCGAATTCTCAGAAAACTGGTTCTCAAGAACCTGAGATCAGTCGACTGTTCAACCAATCCGAGCCCAATCGACAACTCAAACATAAATTCAGGATATAGTACCACATTTCATGCATCTAATCAGGATAATTAATCAACAAAATCAGCTAGAAAATGGGATTAAGAGTTCAGGTATATGTCAGGACTGTGTATCAGTTGATACACAGGCAGCCCTCTAACCACATTCAAAATCCCATTTAACAATGCAAACCTAATCCAACTTGCAAAAACCAACTAGCAGTATCTATTACACATGTAGATGGATTTAATATGCCAATAAACATTAAGAATCAGTAAAATGAAACTCGAATCTCAGAATTTACACAACAGGGAGTTAAGTTTCAAAATTTGAGGAAAGGCCAATTCGAAACCGAATTTCAAGCAACAAGTCGAAACTAAAGGTTGGTAATCCATGGGCTACATGTGCACATGCCAAACAGTGTGTGTCGTGTCCCCAAAGTGGGATACGATGTATCCAAAAAAAGGAAACCATTGTATCAAGAAATGTAGTATCAGCAGCCTCGTACTGAGGTGCAAAGCGTCCCAGGGACTCGTGTGTCGACCCTCGAGCCGCGTGCTCGTGTCCAGAGGTAGTTTAGGTATAGGGCTAGGTGTCTAGGTGCCTGCACGAACCCTAAGATGTGTCGTGTCCTAGTTTCAAAGCCGTATCAGTGGCTCAAAATCGCGTGTGTGCGTGTCAGGGAATTTCGGTGCGAGCTCGAGAACTTCCTCGACTCGCAACCAAGTGCCACGAAACTTGGTGAGGGTCTAGTCAGACATGGGACCCATCACCTCATCAAATTCCACGTGTCCTAGTGAAGTGTCTTATCCTGTGTCAGCCCCAAAATGCAGGGGACGTGCACAGCGTGCACGAGCAGTGCAAGATCGGTGCGCGGTTGATTTCTCCACGCACACTAATCGAAAAATAGTGAAATTTTGTGGGGGTGACGTCAGTGGGTGCCCGCACGTCCCCATAAATTTTTGTGGTGTCTCGTGTCGTGTCGTGTCCGCAATGGCACCCGAGCAGCAGGACAACCGTACGAGGCCAGTGTGCAGTGTTGTGCGGTGATGCGTGTCCAATTTAGATATGAAGTGTACATCGAATCGTGCTCAGTCCTCAAAATAATTAATCTACACACCAAGAGCTTCGAAAACATGTAATTAGTTTTGGAAAATACAAAAATTCAATCCTTAGAGGCATTTTGTCGAACACCTAACATACCCTATGACACGTGTCCGATACGGATACGAAATCCACCCAAATTCGAGGTACAGCTAGGGGACACCTAAACCTAGCCTAATATGCAAAGAAATCAAAATAATAATACAATTTAAAGGGTTTTACCTATAGGTGCAATTTGTAAGAAAATGCTTCAAATGGGGGGGGGGGGGTTCTTCTTGATGGCCAAATGCTCCAAATTGATCCCAAACTGAAATAGCTCTCCACCAACAGTCCATAAACTTCAATTAGAACCCAATGCAAAAGACTAGGATAAAAAAGGAGATCAAATGAATAAAATAGGAATTTTTAGAAGGGAAAAAAATACCTTTCTTTTCTCCAAGTGTTGGAATGATAAAAAGAGGCAAGCCCTAATGAATAAGTGTTTATATAGGGTGGGGATCCCTATATGGCTGGTCATAAGCTCAAAAATTAAGGTTAGGGTTCACTAAATGGCCCATGGGCTTAAGTCATGATCAATTAAATAATTAAGCCATAAGTCATTTCATGAAACCACAAGCCATGACTTAAATTCACTTAAACTAATTATCCTAATCCAAAATTAGTTTCTAATGACTAAAAGTAGGTTAACCTAAGTTAGAGTAGGGTCACCATGGCTAGGGTTAGCTTCTAGGCTAGTCCACTAGGTCTCAACAAGTCAAGGTCAACTAGAATTCACTAATTTAACAAATCACCAAATAATTCAAATAAGTCAAAATGATCAAATTACCCCTAGGCTAAAAATAATAATTAAATCATCCTAATGACATGGTTAGGCTCTAGGTCATACAGTCTCTAGGGTTTCGCTGGCATCACATCAAAATCACAAGTTATGACTTAAACCAGATTTTAAATTGTATAAAAATTATTAAAAATTACCAAAAATCATAATGTTAAATAAATATCAATAAATAATAATTATAATTACAAAATTTCAAAATTACCCTTATCTGGAAAACTGGGTGTTACAATCCTACCCCCTTAGAAAAATTGTCCTCGAAATTAAGATGATCGTGCTCCTTCTAGGTTAAACCCCCAATAATCAAGGTCAAGAAAATTATATCTAAAACATACAAATTGTGGTCCTACTGGTCGTGATATCATAGTCTTGATCAGGGTCACTATACTCTCTATCATAGCACAAAACATCCTGACAGGTACTAATGGAATCACACAACAGATGGAAAAAAGAACATGAAAGACATACATACTAACCCGTCACCCGTAGCATCGGTCCACTTGACTGTCAGCGCAAAAGCCCTGCCTCTCTGGAGTGTATCCCTCTGATGATATGGGGCACGGTGCTGTGCTACAGGTGGCCTAGCTCCCTCTATCTAATCCATGACACTCAAGTAATATCCACCCTGATATTCCACTCAATTATACTAGGGCACCATCTATATGGTATCTATTCTGCAATCTGATAATCATACCCGTCTATCCAGAACCATGTTACCAGAATCCTCGTCACACCAGTAAGTATGGCTGCGATAATCCATAGAGTCCACAACTAATGTACATACCTGTAGAATCATCGTATTTAAAATTTTCACATTGCCGCTAGCTTGGTTGCAAAAACTTTAAATTCCCACACCCGAGAAATACATCCAAAATCAGACTCTATCTCATCGCCTAACCAGCTGATATGGCTGTAGAAGACACTAGATTCCATGACTGGGGCAACCTAGCCCATAATATTATCTTGGTAGAAAATCAAATCAATAACGAATACCAAGAATCAAATTTAACGATGAATCAAGGAAGTAGACAGAAACTGTCGGAGTCCAATTTCGAGATGGTTTATAATGAGATTCTTAAGGGTCATCCCAGGAATCTTCTCAAGTAGTCCTAACTGTGATTGAGTACCTCTCCGTTAAAGCCTATCTCTTAATCCTATCGCAGGCTTGCGGTAGTACAACTAAGTCACCGTACTACCGCGATATCGTACTAATACAACTCTCGACCTGCATGGGCCACCACTAAAAATGTGTCACGACCCGTACCCACTGTGAGAGTATGAGCACGTAACAACGCCCAGCCTACGCCGTAGTGTCGGCGATAGAACGCTGTCCTAGGTTACTATCTAATCAACAACTCACGCAATTAAATAATGTACTTGTCAAATCTCAACTCCGAACGGAGGACAAGTATAGATATAATGAATCTCAATCACAGTCTAAGAACGATATGATAGCACAGAAGATTAAAAGTAAGACTAATAACAGAAATAAAACCAACAACTAATAATATAATCTCAAACAATCTCAACTACAAATCTCAACTTATATACAACTCCAGCTCTAAAACATGAAAGCTAAAAATATGACAACTAGCTAAACTCAAGCTAACACTATAGCCTACTACTACTCTACCTATAGCCTAAACCAAGTCACAAGCTAAAGCCAATAGGACCACACTAGTACAACCATGCCAAGTACCATACACCAATATAATGTATATATGTACCATAGGCTATAGAATGATATGCAAAGCTATACTAGGCATGGCATATATAGGTATTATCATCATATTGAGATATACACTCATAGGCTATATGCCATATAGACAAAATATTTATATATATACATATAGGCCATTAACCCTTATAATACATATGGAGATGGACATGTGAGTGTGTTTACAACTAACTTGTGCGTGTGTGTGCAACCTAGACTAGAGTGTGAGTGTGGGACATGTATATGTGATACAATAGTGTGTGCCAAAGGTGAAAGAGTAAATTTAGGAATTAGTGGTTCTTAGTTTAGGCATATGCATATGTGTGTGTAGTTGTAATTAGATTTCATGTGTTTGTGTTGAGTGTGCGAAGGCATCTCAGGAAAATAGAACAGGGAATAAAAACAGTGTGTAAATCTCAACAATGTATGTGAGTGAAGAAGAACTGTTCTCAGGATTACATAATAGAGAGAGTGTGTCTGTCTATGGTGAGGGAGTGAATGTGAGTACATGGGTGTATAGGTGAGTGTCAAGGCATGAGTGTGTGACAAAGTGTGTGTGGGGGTGTCCATGTGGTACAATATTATATGTTCTCAGGAATGTTAGGAACAAGTGACAGTTAGTGTTAGGGGAGCAATTGAGTGTGTGAATATAGGAACATGTGACAGGAAACAAATGTGTGTGTGTGTATAATCTGAAAACTAAGATGTGTGTGTTTAACAGGACAGTGAACAAATAGATTTTAGGTATATGAAGATCAAATGACAGTCCACATGAATATCCCAAATCACTGATTTCAGGTTAAACTTGCATGAATGAGAAGTGCAGGGGGTTAAAACTGCTAAGCCACCTAGGTCATGGGAACATGGACTGACACCCAACCAAAAGAAGTTGAACCTATTAACAACAAAACCGAACTTACAACTCAAATTTAAAAGGAAAAGTTCAGGAATTTCAAGTGGACTGAATTCTCAGAAAACTGGTTCTCAAGAATCTGAGATCAGTCGACTGTTCAACCAATCCAAGCCCAATCGACAACTCAAACATAAATTTAGGATATAGCACCACATTTCATGCATCTAATCAGGATGATTAATCAACAAAATCAGCTAGAAAGTGGGATTAAGAGTTCATGTATATGTCAGGACTGTGTATCAGTTGATACACAGGCAGCCCCCTAACCACATTCAAAATCCTATTTAACAATGCAAACCTAATCCAACTTGCAAAAACCAACTAGCAGTATCTATTACACATGTAGATGGATTTAATATGCCAATAAACATTAAGAATCAATAAAATCAAACTCGAATCTCAGAATTTACACAACATGGAGTTAAGTTTCAGAATTTGAGGAAAGACCAATTCGAAACCGAATTTCAAGCAACAAGTCAAAACTAAAGGTTGGTAACCCATGGGCTACATGTGCACATGCCACACAGTATGTGTCGTGTCCCTAAAGTGGGACACGACGTGTCCAAAACAAGAAAACCATTGCATCACAAGAAATGTAGTATCAGCAGCCTCGTGCTGAGGTGCAAAGCGTCCCAGGGACTCGTGTGTCGACCCTCGAGCCTCGTGCTCGTGTCCAGAGGTAGTTTTGTACTCACCGATGGGATCCCTTGTCGTCTCTTAATACCTAATAAATCTTTGTATTCTAACAGTCAGGTAACTTCACCATTTCTGTGACTTGGAACTCTTTGAAACTCTTTTGAAATTCCTAGGAATAAAGTCGAGAGGCTATTTGATGACCTACTATGGCATGACAGTTGCGCGCTGCAGCCATTAGCTGGATTATGGAGGCTGAGGGTTCACTGCAGCCAGTAGCGCACTAGCGAGGCAGGAACTCTAAGTTGAAGTGATTTCAGACACCCATAGGTTTTCGAGTATTGTCGAGACTTGTCATATTCTTTATATCTTGATCTCTTGGGCTGTTTCGTTAATAATTGTTGGAAAATGGATAAGGTTGATAGAGTATTCGGAGACATATTGTTATTTGAGTCACGGAGCCGAAAGTCTACTGCAGTCAGATACATACTGGCGGGGTTGGGATTCTAAGCAAAGTGATTTCAAATACCAATATGTTCTTGGACATTCTGGAGACTATATTTCCTTTTCAAATGATTATTGGTTTTTGAGAATCACAAATCCTTGCATGTTCACCCTAATTTGATACTAATATCTCCTGAGTATTTCGTACGTTCCTCAAATCAACCCTTGCTAATTACCTTCTAGTATTGTATCGTTAGATCATTGATTTCCTCAAATTATACATTGTCAGATTTTGATTCCATACTTCGTTGTACCTTGTCTAAAAATCGATCTTAAATCATGTCTGACTGACCATGATTTTCCTATCTTGTGCTAGCCCACTTGTGTTAAAACTATCAATTTTTGATCGTACTTAATAGTTGTGTCTTCATGATTTTGCTCCTCTGAGTTGTAATTAAAATTCCTTCCACTTCGTGACTGTTTGATCCTCGATCTTTGTCAAAACGTGATATCCCAAACTTCTTGTGTATACTTGGACTCAAGGCTCAGAGCGTCATGGATCGACAAAAGTACTAGGCGGACAACAGCAGATGGTCACCGGAGTTCGCAGTTGGAAGCAGAGTGTTCCTGAAAAATCTCGTCGACCAGAGGCACCATTCGTTTTGGCAGAGGCGGAAAGTTCAGTCCGAGGTTCAGCGGGCCTCTCGACATGATGACGCGTATTGGCGAGGTGGCATATTGACTAGCGCTTCCAGCTAGTTTGGAGGGAGTGCACGACGTTTTCCACGTGTCTCAGCTCCGACGCTAAATTCCAGACCCGAGCCATGTGGTGGACTATTCCGAGCTGGAGGTGGGCCCGAGATTGACCTATGAGGAGCAGCCAGTGGAGATCCTTGATCGGAGGTAGAAGCACCTGCAGAACCAGATTTTTTTTCCACTTATTTGTGTCATGTGGAGACAACACTCTCCAAGAGAGTCCATATTGGAACGCGAGGACGAGATGCGGGAGCGCTATCTCAATCTGTTTGATTGATTTGATTGTACACTGTTTCTTTTGAAAATTCTATTTTCAATAAATAACTGGTGTTTGGATCTTTGGTGAATTGCTGAGATTTATTTTTGGTCCGTTGAATTTCGAGGACAAAATTTTTTTACGGGGGGAGATTTGTAACTCTACTTCCCGGTTTTTTAAATAAATAAATTTAATTTCTAAAAATTATATAATTGTTATTATTAGCTTTAAATAATAAATTAGTTTTCATTTATGAATTTGGAAATATATTTTTGGAGGGAATTAATTTTGGGCTACTTTTCAAATTTGAAAAGTTGTTACAACAACTTTGGGCCCACCATGTGAGTTTTAAACTGTTTTTAAACAATTTTCTGAAAAAGTAAAAATACAGAGGGCCTTTCTGATTAAAATCCTGGCAGGGGGGGTTCTTATGCAATATGTTCTGGCGGAAGGGGTTTTGTGTAAAGATATATTCTTTCCATTTATTAAACCGAAGTGACAGAGGGAGAGAGAGAGCTGGGCATTTATTTCTTTCCTCTGTTCTCAACGTTCTCTCGAGTGTTCCACCGACTTCTCGAGTGTTCCACCGACCTCTCGAGTTCCCCAGTCCTGAACCGGCGGCGACGACATGCAGAAGACGACGACGGCGAACCATTCGACGACCCGACGATGGTGGTGACGATCGCTCAGCAGCGCCACCCTCTCTCGACGACGCCTCCATCAGATCACTCCACGTCGGCGCGAAGGCGGAGCTCGGGCGAACTTCTTCCCTGGTGGCGCACAGTCGCTTCTTCGACGGTTGTCCTTCCAGATCCCGGCGACGGCGGTAGGTCGCTTCTCCGACGACAGTTAGGTGGTCGACGACTTCCTCCTGGCGACACTCGACCGAGATTCTTCTCTGACGGACGACGAGGCGCACCACCTTCCCGTCAGTGAGTTCTCCGACGATCTCTCCATGGCCGATGGTTCTTCCGATCTAGACGCCGATACTTGGTGAGTTCATCTAGATCCCTCGATTTCTGAATTATTCGAGTTCATTGATTCGTTCGCTGATTTCATTTAGATAGATCAGTCAATTCTTGTTCCAATCGATCAAGTAATTTGGGAAGTCCATCTTGATCTAGATACTAATCTAGATCTGGTGAGAATTCTTCCCTAGATCCTTGTGGATATGTACAGATTATTCTATATCCTAAGTTTTGATCGGTGCCTGTAGATCTGGTTGTGGCAACCTACGATTTTCTCGTCATCGGTCGATTCCTTCTTTCAAGAGCCATTTCGGTCTGCTGACACAGAAAAGAGAGTCCAACTTCGGATTGTGTCTCTGCTCTTAGTATCAGACTCATTGCAGGTGAATTCTAAACTTCTTGCTTGTTTCACTCTTAGTATTGATTTTGGATGATTATAGTCTGTGTCCGAGTGTGATTTCGTGACCAATTGTGCAGACCCAGTATTGTGGACACTGTCGTCACTATTCTGTTGAAATTCTATTTTTGCTTGGTCAAGATCAGGATCGTAGAACAGCATTCTTAGCTGCACTCAAATTCTCCAGGTATCCTTCTTCGGAACTTCTTTTCTATTTGTACATTTGGGTTGGTTATGATTTGTGAGTGTCGTGTTTTATGTGTTGTGCATGTGTTCGTAATGCTCTGGGGGAACGCGGAAGTGTCCAAGGTTCTGTACCGGTCCGTGTCGTGTCCGGGGATCTGACCGTGGTCGTGTCTAGCCTAAGTTCGTAGCAAATCGCTGTTGGTGTCGTGTGGTGTCATGACCAGCGAGTTGGCGTGGAAGGATGAAGAGAGTTCCATTCTCCGATTGACCATAGCGGATCGTGTCCAAGTTTTAGGTTCGTGTCTGTGTGTGTGGACTATTTCGAACCAACATGGGTTGCTTATAGAGTTTTTCCCAAATTAGTGCAGATTGTTATTAGCTTACTGATTTACTGAATTTTATTTAATCTCTATTTTGTACTGTAAATTTATTCATTAAGTTTGTATATTTTTGTTAGTGTATAATTATTTCAGAAAGTTTTGGATACTCCTTCTTGCTGTTAAATTTTGACTTTGTGTGGATTGGTGGTTAGATTGATTTAACTGTATATTTTCCTCGGTTTAATTTCCATTATGTGTTGTCTGGGTTTTGCTGGGGTTCAATGAATTGAGAAGAGAGCAGTATGGACTCACAGGTCTCCTCTAGTAATGGTTGTTTACAAGTTAGACCAAAAGAGGGTTGAGCTAAGCTGCTACAACTATTAAGGGTCAAGCCAAGGGAATTAGTTTGACAGTAAGCTTCAACTGTCCCTTCGTATTTATTTCTGTTGATGTGGGAGTAGTAGATAGTGGTTAATGTTGGTTGTAGCTCTAACACTTGATATGCCAAATATATTATTTTTCTACTTTTTTCTGTTAAGGATATCTGTTATGTTTAAACTACTATAATAAGTTTGGATGGAAGCTTTTATGACCATACATGTGTACATAACATAATGGGGTTTGGCTTGCATGAGTATGGACTAAGTACAGTTGTGGGTTAGGACTTATTAAGCTAAGCCAAAGTCTAGATGATGGTATGGTCAATCCATCTGAGAGTGAATGTTTACAGTATGTAGATATGTTTATGAGAAATGGTTTGATAAAGTTCTCTAAAAGTTTTTAAATAAATATTAAGAATACTATTTTAAACTCTCACTTTTTATATGTCCTTAAATGGAATATAAATAATTAGATAAGAATTAGCTAGCTGGGCAGTGATTAGCTAGTATCTATAACTAATATAATTACTTTATAGTTAGATATGGTTTAGATATGAGATAACTAAAAACTAGATTTTTGTTTAGATAATAACCAACTTATATCAAATCCTTTAAATTCAGGTAGACTTACAGCTCTATTGCCTACCCGTACTTTTCTGGAGCAAGGCAAGTACATTCTATGGTCTTGTGTATTTTATTATATCCTGTGCTTTCTTGATTGACACATTGCAACACGTCATGTACTTTCTGGTGCTCATGTTCCTTGTTCTTATTACTTGTACCTGGGGTAGGGAAATATACTATCTATGTGACCAAACCCAAGAAACAACTCAGGTGTGTTTAGCTTAGACCCCGCATCGTGCACGCGGGTCCTAAGCCGTACCATTCATGTGCTTTCAGGTGCTTTCATGTGCTTACCCCTAGCCGGTCACATACTTAGTTATATTTCAAATATAGTACACACATACAGGAGATATACCTTGTACTTATTTCCTGTGATTCCATGATACCATGTTCTTTCCTGTGCTTACATATCATGTTCTTTCATGTTCCTACATACCATGTTCTTTCATGTACTTTACACACCCTGTTCTTTCATGTACTTATTCACATGTTCTTTCCTGTACTTTCCATGTTTCCTTGTACTTTCATATCATGATGTCTTGTTCATTACCTAGAATTGTACTTGCTCTGCTCCTGAATAGGATATGTTGCAGGTATGCTTGCAGGACATTGTTCTACTCTATGGGCCAGAGCCCAGGATTTAGCTGAGCAGGATGAGGCTTAGCTTGAGGCTTCAAGTTTAGATTACTTAGCTTTACTTTGAGATGTTGACTTTAGAGTTCATAGCACTTTTCATTCCTGTTGATTTTGGTACATTATGATATCTGGATTTATGGATTATGGTGATCATTCTGGGATACGTTTTTAGATGTTGTGATTCTATACTTTCATGTTTATCTGGTTAGTTTTCCCTAGCTTTGTACATCTTACTTCGTCGTGTCTAACGACGAAGGCTGGGCGTGTCCGACTCGTATCCGATTATTTGGGAGTGGATCGGGACAGGTATAGGGCTAGGTGTCTAGGTGCCTGCATGAACCCCAAGATGTGTCGTGTCCTAGTTTTAAAGCCGTATAAGTGGCTCGAAATCGCGTGTGTGCGTGTCAGGGAATTTCGGTACGAGCTCGAGAACTTCCTCGACTCACAACCAAGTGCCACGAAACTTGGTGAGGGTCTAGTCAGACATGGGACCCATCACCTCGTCAAATTCTATGTGTCCTAGTGAAGTGTCGTGTCCTGTGTCAGCCCCGAAATGCAGGGGACGCGCACAGCGTGCACGAGCAGTGCAAGATCGGTGCGCGGTTGATTTCTCCGTGCACACTGATCGAGAACCAGTAAAATTTTGTGGGGGTGACGTCAGTGGGTGCCCGCACGTTCCCACAAATTTTAGTGGTGTCTCGTGTCGTGTCGTGTCCGCAATGGCACCCGAGCTGCAGGACAGCCGCACGAGGCCAGTGTGCAGTGTCGTACGGCGATGCGTGTCCGATTTGGATACGAAGTGTACATCGAATCATGCTCAGTCCTCAAAATAATTAATCTACACACCAAGAGCTTCGAAAACATGTAATTAGTTTTGGAAAATACGAAAATTCAATCCTTAGAGGTATTTCGTCGAACACCTAACATATCCTATGACACGTGTCCGATACGGACACCAAATGGACACGAAATCCACCCAAATTCGAGGTACAGCTACGGGACACCTAAACCTAGCCTAATATGCAAAGAAATCAAAATAATAATATAATTTAATAGGTTTTATCTATAGGTGCAATTTGCAAGAAAAGGCTTCAAATGGGGGAGGGGGTTCTTCTTGATGGCCAAATGCTCTAAATTGATCCCAAAATAAAATAGCTCTCCACCAACAGTCCATAAACTTCAATTAGAACCCAATACAAAAGACTAGGATGAAAAAGGAGATCAAATGAATAAAATGAGAATTTTTGGAAGGGGAAAAAATACCTTTCTTTTCTCCAAGTTTGGAATGATAAAAAGAGGCAAGCCCTAATGAATAAGTGTTTATATAGGGTGGGGATCCCTATGTGGCTGGTCATAAGCTCAAAAATTAGGGTTAGGGTTCACTAAATGGCCCATGGGCTTAAGTCATGATCAATTAAATAATTAAGCCATAAGTCATTTCATGAAACCACAAGCCATGACTTAAATTCACTTAAACTAATCCTCCTAATCCAAAATTAGTTTCTAATGACTAAAAGTAGGTTAACCTAAGTTAGATTAGGGTCACCATGGCTAGGGTTAGCTTCTAGGCTAGTCCACTAGGTCTCAACAAGTCAAGGTCAACTAGAATTCACCAATTCAACAAATCACCAAATAATTCAAATAAGTCAAAATAACCAAATTACCCCTAGGCTAAAAATGATAATTAAATTATCCTAATGACACAGTTAGGCTCTAGGTCATGCAGTCTCTAGGGTTTCACTGGCAGCACATCAGAATCACAAGTCATGACTTAAACCAGATTTTAAATAGTTTAAAAATTATTAAAAATCACCAAAAATCATAATATGAAATAAATATCAATAAATAATAATTATAACTACAAAATTTCAAAATTACGCTTATCTGAAAAACTGGGTGTTACACTTCCGGACGTGCTTGCATTGTCTACTAATCTTGTGAATATGTCTAATATCCTCGCGGATCAGTTGGTTGGAGGTATATTGGTACCCTTCATATCTGTATTTGTTGCAATTCTTCCAAATGACCCACATGATGGCAGCTGCGACGATCTGGTGGCTATGCGAGGCTCTACCCCAGGTGGCAAGAAGATCGTTGAAGCCCCTAACGTCCTGGCCCTGGAGACAATCGTTAGAGAACCTCATCCATACCTCTGAAGAAAATTCTCCAGATGAAAGGGTGTGCTCGATAGTTTCAGGCTGGCGTGCCATGCAACAATGACACGCTGAAGCTAAACTGATACCAATGGTGGCGAGAATGTCGTCGGTGGGAAGTTTCTTATGAAACCCTCTCAAAATTAGGAAGGACCACTTCTTTGGGATACAAGACTGCCAGAATGACCTGATAATAGGGGATCGCACTCCGAGGCCACGAACCACTCGCCATACCGATGCTAGTGAGAAGGAGCCGTTGGCCGACAAGGACCACCTCCGAGAGTCTGGATCCGACCCAACCTCCAAACCAAAGGCGGTAAATCTATTGCCGCCTCTTCACCAATCCAAGCCTGGGCCCTCTCCTAATTCTACTCCCCATCGCTGGCCCACAGCTCTCTGATCACGCTGTTGGTAAGGGCGCCTGGATTAGGGGGAGGAAAGGCATCTTCGGTCCACTTTTCGTGAAATAGGAACGATTCGTTCGAGCGAAGCTGGAGACGAATCAAAGGCTCGACGAGTCGCCAACCATTTAGGATCCGTCGCCAAGAAGCCGAGGATCTGCTATTGGAGGAGGCTACTGTGGGATGAATGTGCTTGAAGTATATTACCTTCATAAAACAAGCCCAAATAGACCGGTTCTCTTTGAGCTTCTACCACATCTTCATCGAGCAAGCATCGACAACGTGAGCCAACCTACAGAATCCTAGGCCACCCTCAGCAGTAGGTCTAGCCATTGAATCCCAACTGGTCCAATGATGCTTATCCTTGCCATCGCATTACCTCCAGAAAAAGTTGAAGAAAAGGTTTTCAATGTTGGTGAGAACCTTTTTAGGAGGAGAGCATGCGGCCAGGGTGTAAATCGGGATGGAAGAAAGCACGTGCTGGATCAGAACCATCTTTTCGTCGGACGATAAGATCGTGTTGTGCCATCCCTCAATCTTTTTTCTGATTTTTCCTACCAACCCGTCAAACAGCCTCGAATTAGATCTACCGTAAACTAGAGGGCATCCTAAATAGGAGAAAGGGGGTACTCAACCAATAAGGAAGCAATATTAGTAAATATGGAAGTGTGGGCTCTATCAGCGGTGTGGTGAGCATAAATAACACTCTTGTTGGGGTTGATACGCTGACTAGAGCATCTGAAGAATCATTGTAGTGTATTGTTGACCACCTCAACGGACCCAGCGTCGTCGAAAGAGAAGATGAGGATGTCGTCGGCATAGGCCAGGTGGGTGATGATCAGGCATCTGCTAGTGGTGTAGAAATGCTGGAAAGGGGGTGTCAACCATTTGGTTCAGATTTCTACTCAGCGCCTCAGCATCAATAACGAAGATGGTGGACGATAGATAGAGGGTCACCTTGTCGGACTCCATGGCTCGATTTGAAAAAGCCCTCTACTTATCCATTGACGACAGTAGAGAACCATGAGTTACTGATCGATCTCCAAACGATGTCAATCTAGATCTTCGAAAACCCGAAGGCCCTGAACATCCAGATCATGAATTGCCAATCAAGCATGTCGTACGCCTTTTCTATGTCCAGCTTAATAGCAATGTTCCCTCCCCTAGACAGAAATTTCATGCAGCTAATCATCTCTTGAGCCAACAAGATGTTGTTTAAGATATTACGGCCACGGACAAATCTGCTTTGCTCTTCCAATATGATCTTAGGCAGAAGATCGGTCATACGATTAGCTATAATCTTAGAGATGATTTTGTTAGTGAAGGTGCACAAGCTCAGAGGGCAGAAATCTTTGAAGGTCTTCGGGTTATCCTTCTTGGGTATGAGGATCAGGTTGGCACTGGATATCGATTTGGGGTAACTGGCTCCTTGAAAGAAGGAAGTCACCGCCTCTTGAATATTCGACTTGATGATGTCCCAGCAGGATCTCAAGAAGACACTAGTGAATCCGTCCGGGCCAGGGGTACTATGCTCGTTTAGCGCCCAAACAGCGTCTTTGACTTCTATCTTGGAGGGTAAGAGTTGCAGCTGCGGTCGACTGAATATCCCTTTGTTCTTTGAGGATACATCCGCCCTCGTCTTTGATATGGTGGCCATGCGAGGCTCTACCACAGGTGGCAAGAAGATCGTTGAAGCCCCCAACGTCCTGGCCATGGAGACAATCGTTAGAGAAGCTGATCCACACCTCCGAAGCCAATTCTCCAGACGAGAGGATGTGCTCGATAGTTTCAGGCTGGCTTGCCGTGCAGCAATGACATGCTAAAGCTAAACTGATACCAATGGTGGCGAGGATGTCGTCGGTAGGAAGTTTCTTATAAAACACTCTCCAAATCAGGAAGGACCACTTATTTGGGATACAAGACTGCCAGAACGGCCCGATAATGGAGGATGGTGCTCCGAGGCCACGAACCACTCGCCATACCGATGCTAGTGAGAAGGAATCGTTGGCCGATAGGGACCACCTCATAGAGTCTAGATCCGACCCAACCTCCAAACCAAAGGCGGCTAAGTCTACTGCCGCCTCTTCATCGATCCAAGCCCGGGCCCTCTCTCAATTCTACTCCCCATCGCTGGCCTACAACTCTCTGATCGTATTGTTGGTAGGGGCACCCGAATTAGGGGGAAGAAGGTCATCTTCGGTCCACTTTTCGTGAAATAGGAACGATTCGACTGAGCCAAGCTGGAGACAAATCAAAGGCTCGACGAGTCATCGACCGTTCAGGATCCGTTGCTAAGAAGCCGAGGATCTGCTATTGGAGGAGGCTACTGTGGGATGAATGTGCTTGAAGTATCTTGCCTTCATGAAACGAGTTCAAATAGACAGGTTTCTCTCTGAGCTTCCACCACATCTTCATCGAGCAAGCATCGACAACGTGAGCCAACCTATAGAATCTTAGGCCACCCTCAGTAGTGGGTCTAGCCATTGAATCCCAACTGGTCCAATGATGCTTATCCTTGCCATCGCAGTGCCTCCAGAAGAAGTTGGAGAAAAGGTTTTCAATGGTGGTGAAAACCTTTTTAGGAGGAGAGCATGTGGCCAGGGTATAAATCGGGATGGAAGAAAGCAAGTGCTAGATCAGAACCATCTTCCCGCTGGGCGATAAGATCGCGTTGTGCTATCCCTCAATCTTTTTTAATTTTGTCCACCAACCCGTCAAACAGCCCCGCATTAGATCTGCCGTAAAATAGGGGGTATCCTAAATAAGAGAAAGGGGGGTACTCAACCAAGAAGGAAGTAATATTAGTAAGCATGGAAGTGTGGGATCTATCAGCGGTGTGGTGAGCATAAATAACACTCTTGTTGGGGTTGATACGCTGACCAGAGCATCTGATAAATCTTTACAGTGTGTTGTTGACCACCTCAATGGACCCTGTAGAAGCATGGAATTTCACAACCAGAAAGCCCATGCGCCAGACACTACATGCGCTAGAACTCAGACGAAGAACTTCACAGCAAAGTCAATAAGTATAGACATTTGAAGAAGGACTTTTCATTTCATATATAAAAGTCTATTACATGTCTAGAAAAAGTTGTACAAAGGAGAATTTCTACAAAGGAAAGATCCTAAGTCTACAGCCAGCGGCCACCATGCGCCTTCAGATAAGCGCAGCGGCCACCATGCGTCTCCAGATAGGCGCAGCATCACCATGCGCCACCAGTGAGGCGCAGCAGATACTATGCGCCTCCATCCAGGCGCATCCCATCATCTTTTCAGCAGCTCAGTTATGTGCATCCAGCCCAGCTATGTGCATCCCTTCAGCCAAATTCTTCCAGCCAGGCTCACCTGGCCGAGCAGAGCCCAGTTATGCGCTGCTCTTCCAGCCAGGATCACCGGATAAGTGCTTCACCAAGCAAAGCATTTAACCCTCTGGCTGGAACCAAGGAAGAGAAGAGCACCGCAAATGCTGTGGCCAGGGGAGGCTTCGAAAGAGCCTCCAAGGCCGAAGGAAGACCGTGATCGAAACCGCGGCTAAAGGAGCAGCTTTCAACACGATCAAAATGGGGAAACCCCACTTTGAAGGAAGAGAGAGCCTAGCACCGCCATTCCGATCTACGGCTCTTCCGGAATAACGGGGACAGGGCCCGAGCATCCCTATCTTTGGATGCAACAGGCACCTTCCGCCTGCCTCGGAAGCCCTCGACTCCGTCTTTTGGATGTAACAGTCACCTTCAAGTGCATCGAAGACAACACAGCGTCTCATCTTCACCCTCGGGAGCACTTCGTCAACAGAATGCACCCGCATGTTCAAGTTCATGTTGGAAGAACGTGAGGGAATGAGAAGCAAATCTTCTCTCTATGCCACTATTTATAGGCCGGGCAGATCAAACCCACGCGCCAAGTGGATGGCTCTCCGAATTCCGTGCAATGAATTTACATTAAATGGATGAACCGGACGCCTCGAATTCAGCCAAACGGCTATTTATGGCACTCGAAGAGCGAGACAGCCGCATCATTAAAAGACATGTCCGATGCGCCAGCCAGACAGCGCATCATACGGACGCGCCCTTCGGCATCAGGCGCATCACACAGGCGCGCCCTACAGTACTCGGCACATTACAGAGGGTGCGCCCTCACACATCTCCATACCGAGTGGAACGCCAACCGATGCGCCCACTCAGCTGTCCATCGAACGTCACCAACATTAAATGCTGAACTGACAGAGTTGGCAGCACGCCTCCCAAAGTCTGAACAGTTGACAGCTTTATTCAGAAAACAAAGCGTCGGCAACGTCAGCATCATCATGACTTTATTTCGACGGCTACTGCCACGTGGCCACTCCACCATCAGCATGCGCCTCTACGGCCATGCGTCCAAATCAGTATGCGCCTCAAAAGCCATGCGCCTCAGACTGCTCTCTGATCCCGAAAGACAGAAGGAAAGTCGCCTGCATGCGCCTCAAAAGCCATGCGCCCCAAATGGTTTGTAACTCTTAAAGGTTATGAGCCGCAGCCTCCTCCTGCGCCCAATCCAAGGCGCAGCTCACCAGATCACTTCTCTCTACCAAATCCGAGATCTTCGTACCATGAGTCGACGACACGTGTCTTTTGACTCAAATCATCCAAGATTTCAGCAACAGAAAGATCTTCTCTCTGCTACGTGCCGGCTCACAACAGCAGTATGAAGAGTTCTCCCCCTCGATCAGGGCGCAGCATCCGTGCGCCTCCATCAGCAACCTCCACGTGGCATCCCCACACCGGCGCATCCTGCATGCGCGCATGAGCAGCCAGCCTGCAAAACTATAAATAGAAGGATCATCTCCTTCACACACACACAGAGACTCAGAACAGAAGACTCACAACACAGAGAGAATCGACAACAGAGATTCACCGAGAGGCAGTTCTAGACACTCAACGTCTTCCTCCTCTCAGCAAGCTCCAGCACCCAGAGCAATCAACACCTTCAGAGAACCGATAACCGTCGTCAGCCGGTCAACGGAGTCAACGCATTACCACGCTCCATTGGCACTAAGGACCCAGCTTAAACAAAAGTGTACTCCTAGGACTACATCTAAGTCCTATATTGTATCACTGTTCTGTTTGTATTAAGATTTCAATCAAAACAATTTTAATGGCAAACAAGCTGGCGACTCTGCTGGGGACTTCTTTCTTCTCTACCGAGAAGGTTGTGTCACAGGCCGACGACGTGAAGGTGGGCTCCTCCCACAAGATGCTGGTAGTGCGCCTCAATCAACAGGCGTACGAGGAGTTCATTTCTGAAGGAAGTGCGAGTCCTTCGAAGCGGCTGTCGAAGCCGAAGAAGACCCGCGCAGTCTGGGTGCGCAAAGTCGACGCCTCGGGCACCACCGTTGAAGGGGATGCGCCCGTCCAGCCTTTCCTTCCTGCTGACGTCCTCAGCAGTCAAGGTGCGCCCGCTGATGCAGCGCATCTCTCGGGGAAGCGTGTGGCTGACCACGTTCCCCAGCCATCTTCCTCTCAGGCGAGGAAGATACGTCGACGGAGCAGGGGCGCAGCCAATGCCCCGCGCATCACTTCTGATGCGCCACAAAGAGCCTCTGTCTTTGACAGACTCACTCGCTGTAATGGCGAGGAGAATTTAGATGCTGAGTACTATGCGCCCCAGCGGGCTGGTACGAAGAAATCTAAGGCGGCACGGGCCATGCGCCACAAACGTGCTATTCCAGCAGCCGGCCAGAGGCACGCGCTTACGATCACGCGCGCTGCCGATGGCAAGCTGTACAAGGTTGACTCAAGTGCTTCTGCACCAACAACGAGTCGACCTTCAAAGTCCTCATCTCACTTGGGCGCATTCACTGCGTGCACAACCAAGCCGAGAGAGGCAAACTCAGTGGTCTTGAACTCCCGCGCCTCCTCTGGTTGTGCGTTTGAGGTCCGTTCAAGTCACTTCAAATGCTGTGGTTCCCCCACTACTGATCGTGATGCCTGCTTGGTATTAGATCTGGGGGCACGGCACTCACCCGACCACCCCGGCGCTTGGCCCTGCCATGCGCCTGAGAGGGGTATGAGGGTAGCACTCTCCTCCAACGACCTGCGCAACGTGATCACTCACAAGCGCCGGTCAGGAGAGTTGACCAACAAGCACGATGCGCCTCTCACGGGGCACACTTGTGCAGTGGTCACCATCAACTGCTGTTGCAAGACGGCAGTACCACCAAAGCAGTCGGTCTTCCAACGGCTACAATCATCGACACCCCTCCGACATCGCCTTGGGACGAAGGTGTCAGCAGAAGAGGAGCTAAAGGTTGCTTTATGCAACGTGATCTCCAACTCCTCATCTGTCCGGAAGACAACTGCCAATTCCTCGTCTTCATCCAAAAGCCAGCCGAGGAAAACCAAGGCAGCTGTCTCGACCTCTGGAGTGTTCGAAGGCACTCGGTCGAGGAAGAAGTTCTTGGAGGAAGCTGGGGGTAGCCAGACCCTTGTCGAGCCTCCTTCTGAAGACGAAGATGTCCAAAGCACAGCAGCGGCGTATCTTCATCAAGGCAAAAATGGCCTCCCTGAAGCCCTTCGAAATGACGATGTCCTCCAGGACACCGCCGGGGGTAGTGCTGCAAACGAAGAGGCCCTTCAAGACAGAGCTGAGGGCAGTCAGGCCCTTGCAGATGCGCCTGTCGAAGACGAACTCCAGAATGTGGCTGGGGGTGGCCAAACACCAGGAGAAGTGACTCCCCCACATGAGAGCAAGGCTGAGAGCGAAGCCTCAACTAATCCATCCACTTTCGACCGTGTCATGACAGTATACATGACTGGGGGTGATCTTGAGACTGATGCGCCGCCACAGGACATTGTCCAGCGCATAGACTCGCTAGAGAGAGGACTCAAAACCCTCTCTGCCTCAATGCAAGCACTGACTCAAGCAGTGTTTGAGATGCGGTCGGCCTTGATCAGGACACCTTCAAATGGTTCCGATCCAGGAGCCAATGGAGAGTCGAGTGTGCCCCTCCAACGGACACCCTCAGACACAGAAGTACCCCGGACGTCGGAGCCCTCAAACGCTCTACTCCAGGTGGTACCTCCTTCCCTGACTCCTAGCTCCACGGAGGACGTGGTCGAAATGATCAAAGATCTGCGGGAGCGCTTCGAGTCCAAGAACAGGCAGAAGGAGCGCCAGAAGATGGGCATTCCCCAGCCTTATCCCCTTGAGTGGAACAAGGTGGTTTATCCCCCAAAGTATAAACCACAAACACTCACGCCGTATGACGGGAAGGACTCTCCACGACGGTACCTGACGTACTTCCAGTCGCAGACAGGGCATCTTCCGAAAGAGGACGCGCTCCTCACCAGCATCTTTGTTGGGGCCCTGAAAGGGGTGGCGTATGACTGGTACTGCAGCCTCCTCGATAATTCCATATCGTCCTTCGACGACTTGACACGCCTCTTCCTCGACCGCTTCTACGACGGTGGGAAGGACATGACGATGGCGTCTCTCATTGAGATACGCCAGAAGGACAAGGAAACGGTTCGGGCATTCATCGAACGCTTCCGTCAGGCCTGCTTCAGGCTACCTCCAGGCATGCCAGAGCATGCGCTTCTCTCCGCTTACAGTATGAACATGCTGCCTGCAGTAAAGCTCTGGCTTAACTCTACTCCCCCTCCCGACTGGAGCTCCCTAATCATCGAAGCTGAAGCTGCAGAGAAGAAGGCGGCCAATGCACGTCTTCTCGGTGTTAGCTTCCCCGCCTTTGACGATAAGGGGAAAAAGTCCGCAATCAACAACTCTGGACGAGAAACAAAGGGGAAACAGGCATTGACTGTTAATGCCTCGAAGGGAGCATCTGCGCCTACTCAAAAGCCTCCACTGGCACCAAGACCCAAGGAGGTTTATTCATTCAATGATGACGACACCCTGCAACTCTTTGAGATACTGAAGCAGGGTGACAAGATCAAGCTTCCGGATCCGAAGCGGCCCGATGAAGTCGAGAAAGTGGACAACCCGAGGTACTGTCACTACCATCGGTTTGTCGGACACCCGACTAAAGACTGCTACGTCCTCAAAAATTACATCCAGCGCATGATCAATGCGGATGTAATCTCCGTCGACTACGAAGAGAAGACGGTGTCAGCTAATGTGGTGTCACTTCAGTTCGGTACCTTGCCGCCGACTACCACACAAGATGACGTCATCCCCATCCCTAAGGCGACAATAGAGGTGGTGAACTTGCCACCCACCCGTGACAATGTGAGTGGACTTGTCCCACTCACCACATCTCGAGGAGAGGTCCTCTGGGTTCACCCCGACCTCGTCTCCGAGGTAACTCAACCGGAGGTACGCCCTACCTCCAAAGCAAAAGGCAGGAAGATCAAGTCTTGCCGCACGGTCTCTTCTTCAACGGAAGAGGCGCTTCCTGTGCAGACGTGTGCACAACAGAACTCCCAGCCCGGTGAAGCTGCCGCCGAAGTGGTGCCTCCTGGCACCATCCCTGAGGAGGGTCCATCCAAGCCCTCAGCAACCAATAAACAAAAGCAAGTGGAGGCCCGTTTCGACAGACCTCTGCGGAAAGAAAATGCTTCGGGGCCAGCCAAGCCCCACAATTTTGACATTCTGGCGCAACTGGCCAGTACTCCTGCACGCTTGTCTTTGTTCGAGCTCCTGCGTCTCTCTAAGGACTCCCGAGAAGCTCTCTGCGAAGCTCTGAAGGATGCCGAATCCTTTCTCAGTCAAATCAAGCAGCCTGAAGACCTCCCAACTACTTGTGCACACTGTCATTGTGCGGATGAAGTTATCCCAAACATAACTTTCACCCAACAAGACATGCTGCTCAAGCATCACCGACATAACCGACCATTGTATTACACAGGGTACATCGGTTCGGTAAAGGTGAGCAGGATTCAGATCGATCCGGGGTCTTCCCTAAGCATCATTCCAAAGGCGCTGCTATCAAAGCTGGGGATCCCAATGTACCGGCTGGCGCCCTCCAATACGACCATCAGTGGCTTCAATGCTAGCAAGAGCGAGCCACTGGGCAAGATCCGGCTGAAGTGTCACATCGGCAGCCTCAAAACTGAGGTAACTTGTTATGTGGTGGATGCCGAGGTCAACTACAATATCTTACTCGGACGACCATGGTTACATGAGTACATGGTGGTGCCCTCCACGCTCCACCAATGCATGAAATATGTATCCACTAACGGCGTCATCCGGACGGAGTTTGCAGATATCGATCCCTTCAAAGGGATTGAGGCCTACTTCACCAATTCTGACTTGTACAAGCCACTTGACAAGGAGGAAGCCAACGATGCCGATGATGAAGCAGAGACGGCAACAGAGCCGGACTTGGAGCCCGAAATGACTCCCGACGCCCCCTTGAAAATCCGATTGAAGGGCAAGCCTCCCCAGAAGGTGCCTCCAATGAGCATCAAGCTATCAGGGAAAGCACCGACTCACGAAGCTCCCCTGAAGATACGCCTCAAGGGAAAGCCACCTCAAACAGCGGCTCCCCTGGTGGTAAAATTACAAGGGAAGGCGCCACTCATCGGAGGCGCAACCGAGGCACCTCTCAAGGTGCGTCTTAAAGGCAAGCCGCCGCAGTCATCCAAAATACCGGAGAGGGCTCACATAACCCTCTCAGACCCCAAAGTCAGAGCGGTGGAGGACTCTCCTGATCCGGCCCCAGTGCTTACAGATGAGGAGCTTGGCGAATATATCTCTGCTGATGTAGACGCACCCTCCTTAGACAATGTAATCCCACGGGATAAAATCTCGTACTTTATCAATAATAGAGTGTCTTTCAATTATTCTTGTCTTCCACACTGGAATGCCATGTATACATTAGACAACGCTCTACAGTCGTTGCAAACACAAATAACGACCGTCCACCATAATCGAGTGGCCCCGTCTCAAGGAGTCTTCATAATCCCTCCACGAAGCCGAGACGAAGGCACCATCATCTCGGGCAAAATCGAGCATCGTCGGGACCTCCCGTCAATCGAGCCCGAACCTGATACCGGCAGAGTACAAGTCTATCGGTACACAGATGCGGCTAAGCACATCATCCAAAAGATGGGCTACGACCTGAAAAGCAACAAAGGCTTAAACTACGGCAAGGGTCGGCATCTCTCTGTCCGGCTTTCGATGCCCAATAGAAAGCCACAGGATTATTATAATCGGACTCGACGGGGGTTAGGCTATGCCACGCCGCCATCAACTCCAGAGAGTTCAGACGCAGAAGACATAGAACATTCCCACTCGTCTGAAGCATCGACGTGGGATTCCGATACCAGTATCGGATCAGTCTTCAAGAAAGTGCTGTCAGCTAACATGACATCGGCCCAACCTCAGAAAGATGAAGGCGAAGACCAACCGCCGGAACCCTTCAAAGAGGAACCCTGGGCTCAACGCCTAGGAGAACAATGGGAGTCTCGTTTTGAGTTACGAGAACCTCCTACCGAAGACGAAGTCGAGCAGATCGACCTCGGGGATGGGTCTTCTTCTAAACCCATCTTCATCAGCAAAACCTTGGAAGGAGAAGACCGAGAATCTTTAGTCCAACTGGCTAAAGAATATATTGACGTCTTCGCCTGGAGCTACGAAGACATGTCGGGTCTCGATCCACAGATCGCGATGCATAGGTTGAACATCTTACCAGATGCCAAACCTATCAAACAACAACAGCGAAGCTTCCGCCCGGACATCATGAATGCCATCGATCAGGAGGTGGACAAGCTCTTGACCAGTGGCTTCATCCGTGAGGAACAACACCCGGACTGGGTAGCCAACGTCGTCCCTGTCACCAAGAAGAACGGGAAGATACGAGTCTGTATCGACTTCAGGGATCTCAACTCTGCTTACCCGAAGGATGAATTCCCGCTCCCAATCACCGATGTAATGATCGACAACACATGTGGCTTTGAACGCATGTCCTTCATGGACGGGTATTCAGGCTACAATCAAATCAAGATGTTCCCCGATGACGCAAAACACACGTCATTCAGGACTCCGAAAGGTGTTTTCTGCTACACAGTAATGCCCTTCGGCTTGAAGAATGCTGGTGCAACATACCAACGAGCGATGAGTACCATCTTCCGTCAACATCTTCGCAAGACAGTTGAGTGCTATGTTGACGACATCGCAGTCAAGAGCCGCCTCAAAAGAGATCACCTACAGGACCTGAGGACGGTCTTTGATCTCATGCGGGCACATCAACTCAAAATGAACCCCGCTAAATCCTTCCTGGGGGTTTCTAGCGGCAAATTCTTGGGCTTTGTCATCACGGCAAAAGGCATTCATGTCGATCCCGAGAAGACTAAAGCCATCCTCAACATGGACCCTCCGAAGAACCTTCGAGAACTTCGGGGCTTACAGGGACGTCTCGCATACATCCGGAGGTTCATAGCAAACCTCTCCGGTAAATGTCAACCCTTTACTCAGCTCATGAAGAAGGGAGTCTCTTACGTCTGGACAGAGGAGTGCCAAAAGGCTTTCGACGACATCAAGGCTTACTTGACAAGCCCGCCAGTCCTAGTGGCACCTGTCGCCGGCAAACCATTCCTCCTCTACGTCCGTGCCATGGATCATTCCTTCGGCACTTTACTGGCTCAAAACAGCGATGCAGGCTACGAGCAAGCAATCTACTACCTCAGTCGAACACTCATCGGGGCCGAACACCGGTACAACCCCGTTGAAAAGGAGTGCTTGGCTTTGGTGTTTGCCATTCAGAAGACTCGTCATTACGTCTCGGGCCAGACAATTCACGTCATCTCCTGAGTCAATCCACTCAGAGTTCTCATGACGAAGCCAGGGTCATTAAACTCCCGGCTGGCTACATGGGCGATCCTACTAACGCCATACAACATGGTGTTTGTCCCACAGAAGGCGGTCAAGGGTCAGACTCTGGCTGACTTTTTAGCTGCACACCCCATCCCAGAATCTTCAAAACTCTATGAAGACATCCCGGATGAAGTCCAAGAATCAAACGTCACTGAAGGAAGCCCCGTTTGGCGGATGTTCTTCGATGGCGCTTCAAGAACGGGCCCCAACGGCCAAATCATCGCAGGAGTGGGGGTAGTCTTGGTCTCCTCCGATCAGCTGGTCATCCAGCGCGCATACTCTCTTTCGAAGCCGTGCTCCAACAATGTTGCTGAGTACAACGCACTCGTCATGGGACTCCAGCTAGCACAACAGCTGGGGGTGGATCATCTGGAAGCCTACGGCGACTCGAAACTCGTCGTAAACCAGATTCGGGGGCAATACGAGGTTCGCCATGAAGATTTGATCCCTTACCATGAAGTTGTATTGAACATCATTTCAACCTTCACTGGGTTCTTCATCGAACATGTACCCCGTCTACAAAACTTGGAGGCTGACGCTCTGGCTGGCCTCGCAGCCTCATTGGCCGCGCCCCTTGGGACTCAACACTATGTCACGGTAACTGGCCGAGACTTGATTTGTCCCAGAAACAACCTATGTTTGCAAATAGCTCACGCCGTGCCGACAAACACCGATGTTAATGTCCGAGACTGGAGATTCCCGTTCATCGACTTCGCCGTCTACGGAATCCTTCCGGAAGATCCGAAGGAAGCCGTCTCAGTCAGGAGACGCTCTCTTCGATTCTACTACGATACAGCCACTAAAATACTGTACCAACGCTCCTTCGATGGGCTCCTCCTTCGATGCCTGTCTAACGAAGAAGCAGCCGAGGCTCTTCAAGAAGCTCACGACGGAACTTGTGGAGCTCATCAACCCGGTCCTAAGTTGCAAGATCGACTGCGACGTATGGGCTACTACTGGCCAACCATGGCCGCCGACGCAGTGGAATATGCTAAGAAGTGCCATGCATGCCAACTTCATGCAGACTTCATACATACACCGTCTGAACCTCTACATCCTACAGTCGCCTCCTGGCTATTCGAAGCCTGGGGCATGGACATTGTAGGACCAATCACCCCTCCTTCATTAAGAGGACATCGTTTCATCCTGGCCATCACCGATTACTTCTCCAAATGGGCGGAAGCAGTCCCACTAGCGGAAGTAAAAAGCTCCAGGGTGGTCAGCTTTATCAAACACCATGTCATTTACCGTTTCGGAGTACCCAGGTGAATCATTCATGACAATGGTCCCCAATTCATCAGCCACATTTTCAGCAGGTTCTGTGACAAGAATCGCATTCAAAATGTGGCCTCAACCGCCTACAATCCGGCAGCAAACGGATTAGCTGAGGTATTCAAGACTATCGTTAGGCTGCTCAAAAAGGTCGTGTCATCCAACAAACGCGACTGGGACGAAAAGCTTGGCGAATGCCTTTGGGCCTACCGCACAACGGTACGGACCCCAACAGGCAACACTCCATTCTCCCTGGTCTACGGAAGCGAAGCAGTACTGCCTCTCGAGATACAGATACCTTCGCTCCGCGTGGCAATCACAAACGATCTCACAGAAGAAGACAATCAACGTCGTCGTCTGCGGGAACTGGAGGCACTTGACGAAAAGCGTCTCCTAGCTCAACAACGCATCGAACTTTACCAAGCCCGTATATCACAGGCTTTCAACAAGAAGGTCAAGCAAAGAACTTTCCAAGTTGGCGACCTGGTTTTAGCAGTCAGAAGGCCAATGGTGTTAACTCACAAGACACCAGGGAAGTTCGAGCCCAAATGGGAAGGACCCTTCATCATTGAGACGGTATACTCAAACGGTGCTTACCGCCTCGCCAAACCCAATGGGGACTTGTTCATGATGCCTATCAACGGCAAGTTCCTAAAGAAGTACTATTCTTGACATCCTCCAAGACATGTATTTCCCCAAACAACGTCTTTTCACAAAATCAAATGCTTCCGAAACCCAGCTGTTCCGTGGCATCCTTCCGTAGAAAGATAACCACGTCCACATTACCTCTGAGTTGTCTCTCTACATCCTACAAAGCGGAACGTTACATTTCGTGAGCTTACGCTATCCTTCATGTTTACCACGTCCACATTACCTCTGAGTAAACATCCCGTACAAACAACTCCTGTGTTGTCGTACATTGATCGCAGAACTTCCATGTCCACATTACCTCTGAGTTGTTCAGCGTATCCCCCAGGATCATTCCTACCATGTCCATAAATACCTCTGAGTAGGAAGATTCTATCATTTGAACCTAATGATTGCCATGTCCACATTACCTCTGAGCAAACATGTTGGTTCCTTCAAACTTATTATCTGTACCTAAAAACCAAGGTGCGCAAAAGATAATAGGTCCACATAAATCATCAAGTTCATGAGATCAAAAATGAACACATCACAAAAAAAAGAGATAGTTTATTTCTTTATTTTTCAAAGAAGGGAGTACAGAAATATGCTATTTCCCCAGCAAGAGTTACAAAAACACATAAAAAGAAGAGAAGCTACAGTCCCCGATCCTCCCCAGGGTGGGATGAAAGCTCTCTGACTCGACGTCTCAGGTCGGCAGTACGAGTTTCCACAGTCGCCTGGACTCGCAGCTCGGCTTCTTGACGCATTAATCCGACAGCCTCAGCGGAAGTTTTACTCTCATACTTCTCATCAAGCTGTCGTCGCTGCTGAGCCAAAGCAAGGGTCCACTGAGTAAGAGTCGCTTCCTCCTGCTTGAATGCCACGTGTTCAGCCAGGACACGATCAGCTTCTAGTTGAAGTTGGGCCCGCTGGTCTTCAAGACGGCGCATCTGAGCATCAACCTCTGCGATGTTAGCGTCCACCGCAGCCCGCTTCTCCGTCATCTTCTCCATAGATTGAGACAACTGCTCCGCCGCAGCCTCAGTCCCAGCCACTTCACGCTCCCAACTGCTCACATCGGCTCGATAGGAAGCCTCGATTTCAGCCATCAACTTCCCTATCTCTGTATCTATCAAGACAGAGAGGTCATTTCGTTGGATGCGCTGCAGTTCCGCGAGCCGCTCGTCCAGCTCAATCACCGAAACATCCAGAATTTCGGCCATATGGTCATGGCCTTGGTGAACGCGGATCAGCTCGATACAAGGCATTGCCAAAGCTTTTGCTATCGCAAAGCTCCCCTTGGCATCCATCACTACAGATACTCCTTTTTCCAGCATTTTGTACACTCCCTCGACGAGAAACTTCATATGCTCGTCGGCATCCGCCAACACCTGCGGCGTCATAGCAGGAGTTAGGGGAGCTACTACAGTTTGCGGACCGGAGGAAGATCCGCCAACCTCGATCTGAGAGGTTTGAACCTCGACAGCAATAGGCTCTTCATCAACAGGGGCCAGACTGCTAGCCCGAGGAGCCGAAGGAACAGAAGGAGCCGGCACATGCGTCGTGATAGTACCCCAAGTGGAAGGAGCAACAGAGGGTTCCACACCCTTACCCTTCTCAAGCCCGAAGACATCAAGCCCGGAGACATCACCGACGTCAACGGCCACCTCTTCTACCCCCGACGTTCTGTCAGCATCAGCTACCTCCTCCGGCAAAACGGAGAGATCAACATTTATCTCCTAGCCAGCCCCAGAAGACAAGACCAGCAGAAGGGTCTCATTCTTCTCAAGTCCCTCTACAGGGACAAGATCTGTCACTACCGTCTGATCGGTAGCCATCTCTATGTCCATGGTTGAAGCCAAGGAAGGATTTGGCAATGATTCAGCCGACCTCCCTTTATCATGACCAGGAGGGGAATCAACCCTCTCCTCTATCCTCACTGCTTCTGCTGCCCCCGCAACAGACTCCTGCAGCTCCGGAGCGATGTCATCGGAAGATGATGAACTCCATTCCTCTTCATCACCAGGAAGCTGCGCACTTGCTAAACCTTCTATATGTGAAGCCTCCGCTGTGGCCTTCGTCACCTCGGAAGCTGCTGCACCCTCAGGTTCCCTCCTGACATAACCCGGGGATACCGGAACCTCCACGATGACAGTATCCTCCGGATCTTCCTCCATGAGAGACATTATTGTCGGCGGGATACGCACTTCAGACGAGCCCGCCATCTCTTCTCGCCTACTCCCACCCGACTTTGGGGTACGAGGTTTTCTTTTTAGCGGCTCCTACAAAAGAAGATGGGGCCTCGTAAGTGGCGGAACCAAAATCAGATTTAGTAGGATGTCCTTACCTCTTCGGACGCCGAATCCGATGACACCGTCGGTAACGATGCCTTCTTCTGCTTCTTCGACACAAGAGATTCAGCCCCGGTATCTGTACATCGTTTCGATCGATCGCTCGAGGGGTCTGCTTGTGATGCGGAGGGGGCACTCCGTTGACCCACACCTGACGGACGATGCGGTCGGGCCTTCACTGGCGTATCCCCAGTCGCTGCTAACTGGGTGCCTGCGATAAGGCTGGTCTCCCTGTCATATCCGGAGGGCGGGACAGCCATAACACAGTAAAATTTGGCGGCCGAGTAAAAAATGGGCGGCCGCGGATCGGGGACGGGCAACGTAAAACGAGCTCCGATACATCCGGCATTATAGTAATGCCAAGCTCGTGCACCATCCAACAAACTTCCAACATACCCCAGGGTATTACTGGGGTTATCCAACATCATCTGAGCATAACCAAATTGTCGCACAAAGCGGCTCGGCAAGTATGGTTCCAGGTAGCACTGATTCCTGTTCCGGTACACCAGATGGGACGGTCGGATACTTTGCAACCAGCGGAATCCCCATTGAGGCAGAGTGGTGGTACCTTCGCCCAGGTCCCTTAAATCCTCGTTGGCCTCAAAACCCAAATAGATGGGACCAACTTTGGTGATCTCCCAACCCTGAAGACGGGATAAAACCTTTCTACAAACCGGGACACCAGTATACGACCAGCTCCTCCGATGGAAACGACGAAGGAATGCATCTCCAGCCTTATAATCTCCTTCCGAGCCTAGGCTCATCACACTGGGATGATGCAGAATCAGCCATCCCATCAAATAGTGAAACGGCAATTCGGCGCGCGGGAAGTTATTTTTTCTGCCTCTATCATGAATCACATTTCCAGCAAACTCTCGCAAACCTCGCTGCAGGTTACATACCATTGCGGGGAGGAGAGCCAAGCACTGGCCGAAGACCAATTTTACGGCTGGAAGGATTAAGTTTCGAGTCACCCTCTCGACGGCACCGGATCCACCTGCGAACACGCAATCCCGGAGCCATATCATCAGATAGGCGACCAAAACCGCCTTGGATGACATTGGATAAGCAAGGTGCCAGAAGCAGCTGTAGGAGCGTGCATCTGACTGCTGGTCTTCATTTCCTCGGGGATTTTTCTCCCCTAACGTGCTCATTTCGGACAACACCTCGCTACGAGAGAGCGCCGGCGGAGTAGAAAACTTCGAAGAATCCTCTTTGTCTTGTCTAAAGACATAATCTCTCCAAGCGGTCACATGGAGCTGCGACCCGCTTTTATCCCTTCTCTGCACATAGTAATGATGACTCGCCACTTCCTTGAAGACGGCCGTCATCTCATCAGCTCTGTCCCCCAGGACCTGAAGTTCCTCATTGGTTGGAAAGTACTCTTCATAGGGCTCCGACCCCCAAGGGAGTTTAGACACCTCATACATCTCATGAAGTGCGAACCCTAATTCCTCTACCGGAGTAAAGAAGGTCCCGGTATGGATATCAAACATCTCCAGGAGTGCGAGGAACATGTGCCTATTAAGGTCAACACCCGCCTGGGTAGCGCGGATCGCGGCAGTCAACCCGATCTCTCGGAGCTCAGTCCAAAACCGCGACAAGATCCAGAGCGTCAGTTTATCCCATTTGGAGACGTAATGGCACCAACCCTCCACCCGAAACTCTCCTGTCGGGTAGGAACGTTCCATCAAAAACATACGATGTGTAAAAGTCGAAGCACTATAAGCAAACGTATCAATGGGTACATCACTGTAGAGGCTCCCAGGACGTAAAGTCCGCCAAGTGTAAGAAGACCCAGACCGTACAACGGTCAAAGCATCCCTTTGGTCGGAAGTAGAATCAATTTGGATGACACCAGTCACCGCTCCCTCCTGAGAAGGGGTAAGCTCCCAAGACATCCTCCTCTGGGAAACAAGGCGACAGAAGGACGTCAAAGGCCACTGACGTTCAAGTTGCTTAACAGTCATATGCACTCCATTCGCAGTAAAGAACCAGTCCTCCTTGACCTTCAGTACTGACGAGTCAGTAGAAGTGAGACGGTCTCCAAACAGGAACTCAGGCTTCAGGAAGGTCACTTTATCAGATGTGGAAGGTTCTCCACGCTCCATCATCCGTTTGAGAAACCAATACTGCTGTTCACGGATTAGGGTCATTCTCTCAGGAGGCTGATCCAGCATAAGAGCATCTTGAGCAGGGTTTATCACTTCCTCGTTATGCTCTACTCCCATTTGGTTGAAGGCAGCCTCCAAGAAAACTTCACTCAAAAGCGGGATTGCCATCGACACTAGTAAAAGATCAGAAAAAGTCAGAAGAGAACACACAATGTGTCTAAAGGAGAAAACTGCGACGCATCATCAGGGTTTGAACCCATGCGCGTCAGCAGTATAGCCTCGGCGCATCTTCAGGGTTTGAACCCATGCGCGTCAGCAGTATAGCCTCGGCGCATCACCAGGGTTTAAACCCATGTGCGTCGGCGGGCAAAGACCGCGGCACATCATTAAAGACTCAAGGCCTATGTGCGTTGGCGTACGAACAATGAGACTTACCAACCACCTCCGGCCGAACTTCGACAGGCCGACGGGGAACGACAGCCGCCGCAACTTCGGCGGACTCCTTCGCTTTCTCCTTCCCCTTGCCGGCAGCACCGCGAGGAGTCTTGGGAGCCATTCTCTCGAGGAAGGAAAAGTTAGGGTTTTGAAGAAGAAACTCTAAAGAAGCAGAGGCACAGAGAAGAAGAACCCTTTCTCTCTCCAACTCTTACCTATTTATAGGGCTTGGTCGCACGCGTGAACAGATGACGTGTGATCTCAGCCGTCGTCTCGGGTTCTGTGCAAGGATAGCAGCAAATAAAACCAAAAGATCATCATTAATCTTTTCGGTTACCGAGGCACCATCATCATTAACTGAGAAGAGCATGCGCCCTGACCTCCATGCTTCTTATTCAAAGTATTCCAAAACTTATTCAAAAGTTTTGAAAACTTTGAAGGGGGTCTTGTAGAAGCATGGAATTTCACAACCAGAAAGCCCATGCGCCAGACACTACATGCGCTAGAACTCAGACGAAGAACTTCACAGCAAAGTCAATAAGTATAGACATTTGAAGAATGACTTTTCATTTCATATATAAAAGTCTATTACATGTCTAGAAAAAGTTGTACAAAGAAGAATTTCTACAAAGGAAAGATCCTAAGTCTACAGCCAGCGGCCACCATGCGCCTTCAGATAAGCGCAGCGGCCACCATGCGTCTCCAGATAGGCGCAGCATCACCATGCGCCACCAGTGAGGCACAGCAGATACTATGCACCTCCATCCAGGCGCATCCCATCATCTCTTCAGCAGCTCAGTTATGTGCATCCAGTCCAGCTATGTGCATCCCTTCAGCCAAATTCTTCCAGCCAGGCTCACCTGGCCGAGCAGAGCCCAGTTATGTGCTGCTCTTCCAGCCAGGATCACCGGATAAGTGCTTCGTCAAGCAAAGCATTTAACCCTCTGGCTGGAACCAAGGAAGAGAAGAGCACCGCAAATGCTGTGGCCAGGGGAGGCTTCGAAAGAGCCTCCAAAGCCGAAGGAAGACCATGATCGAAACTGCGGCTAAAGGAGCAGCTTTCAACACGATCAAAATGAAGAAACCCCACTTTGAAGGAAGAGAGAGCCTAGCACCGCCATTCCGATCTACGGCTCTTTCGGAATAACGGAGACAGGGCCCGAGCATCCCTATCTTTGGATGCAACAGGCACCTTCCGCCTGCCTCGGAAGCCCTCGACTCCATCTTTTGGATGTAACAGTCACCTTCAAGTGCATCGAAGACAACACAGCGTCTCATCTTCACCCTCGGGAGCACTTCGTCAACAGAATGCACCCGTATGTTCAAGTTCATGTTGGAAGAACGTGAGGGAATGAGAAGCAAATCTTCTCTCCATGCCACTATTTATAGGCCGGGCAGATCAAACCCACGCGCCAAGTGGATAGCTCTCCGAATTCTGTGCAATGAATTTACATTAAATGGATGAACCGGACGCCTCGAATTCAGCCAAACGGCTATTTATGGCACTCGAAGAGCGAGACAGCCGCATCATTAAAAGACATGTCCGATGCGCCAGCCAGAGAGCGTATCACACGGACGCGCCCTTCGGCATCAGGTGCATCACACAGGCGTGCCCTACAGTACTCGGCGCATTACAGAGGGTACGCCCTCACACATGTCCATACCGAGTGGAACGCCAACCGACGCGCCCACTCAGCTGTCCATCGAACATCACCAACATTAAATGCTGAACTGACAGAGTTGGCAGCACGCCTCCCAAAGTCTGAACAGTTGACAGCTTTATTCAGAAAACGAAGCGTCGGCAACGTCAGCATCATCATGACTTTATTTCGATGGCTACTGCTACGTGGCCACTCCACCATCAGCATGCGCCTCTACGGCCATGCATCCAAATAAGTATGCGCCTCAAAAGCCATGCGCCTCAGACTGCTCTCTGATCCCGAAAGACAGAAGGAAAGTCGCCTGCATGCGCCTCAAAAGCCATGCGCCCCAAATGGTTTGTAACTCTTAAAGGTTATGAGCCGCAGCCTCCTCCTGCGCCCAATCCAAGGCGCAGCTCACCAGATCACTTCTCTCCACCAAATCCGAGATCTTCGAACCATGAGTCGACGACACATGTCTTTTGACTCAACTCATCCAAGATTTCAGCAACGAAAAGATCTTCTCTCTGCTACGTGCCGGCTCACAACAGCAGTATGAAGAGTTCTCCCCCTCGATCAGGGTGCAGCATCCGTGTGCCTCCATCAGCAACCTCCACGTGGCATCCCCACACCGGCACATCCTGCATACGCGCATGAGCAGCCAGCCTGCAAAACTATAAATAGAAGGATCATCTCCTTCACACACACACAGAGACTCAGAATAGAAGACTCATAACACAGAGAGAATCGACAACAGAGAATCACCGAGAGGCAGTTCTAGACACTCAACGTCTTCCTCCTCTCAGCAAGCTCCAGCACCCAGAGCAATCAACACCTTCAGAGAACCGATAACTGTCGTCAGCCGGTCAACGGAGTCAACGCATTACCACTCGCTCCATTGGCACTAAGGACCCAGCTTAAATAAAAGTGTACTCCTAGGACTACATCTAAGTCCTATATTGTATCACTGTTCTGTTTGTATTAAGATTTCAATCAAAACAATTTTAATGGCAAACAGACCCAACGTCGTCGGAAGAGAAGATGAGGATGTCGTCGGCATAGGCCAGGTAGGTGATGATCGGGCAACTGGAAACGGGAGGTGCCAACCATTTGGTTCAAATTTCTACTCAGCGCCTCAGCAGCAATGATGAAGATGGTGGACGATAGAGGTTCACCTTGTCGGACTCCACGGCTCGATTTGAAAAAGCCCTCTGCTTGTCCATTGACGATAGTGGAGAACCACGAGTTACTGATCGATCTCCAAACGATGTCAATCTAAATTTTTGAAAACCCGAAGGCCCTGTACACCCAGATCATGAATTGCCAATCAAGCATGTCGTACGCCTTTTCCATGTCCAGCTTAATAGCAATGTTCCCTCCCCTAGACAGAAGTTTCATGCAGCTAATCACCTCTTGAGCCAACACGATGTTGTTTAAGATATTACGGCCACGGACGAATCCGCTTTGTGCTTCCAAGATGATCTTGGGCAGACGATCGATCATGCGATTAGATATAATCTTAGAGATGATTTTGTTAGTAAAGGTGCACAAGCTCAGAGGGCAGAAATCTTTGAAGGTCTCCGAGTTATCCTTCTTGGGGATGAGGATCAGGTTGGCACTGGATATCGATTTGGGGTAACTGGCTCCTTGAAAGGAGGCAGCCACCGCCTCATGAATATTCGACTTGATGATATCCCAACAAGGTCTGAAGAAGACACCAGTGAATCCGTCCGGGCTAGGGGCATTATGCCCATTCAGTACCCAAATAGCGTCTTTGACTTCTATCTCGGAGGGTAGGAGTTATAGCTGGCTGTTATATCTGTCTTCTATTAAGCGGGGGATCACTGCGAGAAATTCTTCGTCCTTGAAGATGTCGTCTTTGGTAAACAACTTGGTGTAGAAAGTTGCCGCAGTCGACTGAATATCCCGTTATTATTTGAGGATGTGTCTGCCCGCATCTATGATCTGGTGGAGGTTGAGTTGTTGTCTACGCCCCTTGACGCAAGAGTGGAAGTAGCTCGTGTTCTTGTCGCCCTCAATATCCCAGGTCAGCCTGGCTTTCTGTTTCTAGAAATCCTCCTCGATTTTGAGGCCGAACTTCAAGAGCGCTCTGGTCAGGTTGAGAGCGTGAGCCGAAGGAGAGACGTCACAGGCGGACAGTATCTCAATGCGAGAGACATCGTCCTCGCAGTACGGACTGCTTGGAAAATATTACCGTAAGCTTTTATGCTCCAAATAGTGAGAGCTTTCCTGGTAGCTTTGAGTTTAGCGGCAATACGTTCGAGAGGATTGAGAGCCTCGGGCCTCTCCAAGCATCCGATACAATGTCCATGAACTGCGGGTGATGGCTCCACAAGTCAAGGAAGCGAAAATATTTCTTAGGCTGACTAGAAATTCTGTTGACCTTGATGAGGAGCGGGGAATGATCCAATTCAGTGGCGTTGAGGTGAGTGAGTCTAGAATCGAGGTCGAGGTTGGACCAGTTAGAGTTAATTAGAGCGCGATCAAGGTGGGAGTATTACCGTCGGGCCCCTTCCTATATGTTTCACCACGTGAATGCATTGCCAAAAAACTGGAGCGGAGACAGATGGGCGTTGATGTGTTATTGGTGTGTGTCTATCAGTAAATTCCAAAGCTGGTTATGCTCGAAGATATCACATCTTCTGTGAACTGCAGACAAAAGAGACCGAGACTGAAGTATGGGTGTTCCACCCAACACGAGAGCTCATGTCTCAAGTCATGGATGGTGTCATGATTCACGTCTGCTGTAAAGAGGATCCAAATATCGTGACAGCCGACGATGGCAGAGGAGAAGCCTAACTACAGCTGGATAGACTTGATTTTCTTCGAGGGGATTTTGGGTTCTATAATTACAAGGATATCATTTCTATGGAGTCTCTTGAGACATTTTAATCTTTTCAAGGTGGGTTTGTTCGCGAGTCCTCGGACATTCTATGAAAGGATGTTAATCTTTAAGGTGGTTGGGGAGGGGAGAGCTATTAAGTTCTGCGGCCATCGAGTGATCATGGCCGTGACCTCTTTCGTACTTCTTTTGTTGAATTTTTTAGAGATGGCGACGTCCTTGCTGATGTTGACCGAATCTGCTGCAAGGTGCAGGTAGACCTCTTCTTCTATTTCGGCTAAAGCTCCGAAGAGGTTGTCCGGGCTAGTGAAACTTGCGTTAATCGCTTGTTTCAGCCTGGCCACTAGTTCCTGTCCTATGTTGGCTAGGAGCTCTACGTGTATGCCGGCTTCATTGAGGGGAAAATAGTGTGTTTCTGGGTTGGCTGGTAGAGAGTCCTCTATGCCAGTTCGCTCACTATAATGTATCTCGCCAGACGACTCCTGGTGAGCCTCCTTCGCAGCAATTGTTTCCCTGGTGCTACTCGCTTCCGAAGGGTCCTGGTTTTGAATGCTGATCTTGATCTCAGCGGCCTCTGAAGAATTATTGGCTTTATGACAGTCATGCATCTCCTGAGTATCACCAGTGTGTTTCGTGAGAAGGATGTCGAATTTGTTGGTGAGGTTTATTCCAGGGTTACTGGTGTTGCGGAGGACCTTCCCTGAGATGAGCTTTTCTAGAATTGTTCTAGGCTGCTAGGTTTTTCAGCACTAACTATGAATCGGTGGTAGGAGTTAGGTAATAGGAGAAGGGGTGGCTTGTGGCTGTTGTGTCTCGATGGGGTAGGTATCGCCCTCTTAGTCGCTATTTTCTTTAATTCAGGGTATGCTTTAAAACAAAGCTCGGTGGAGTGGCCTCTCATGTGGCAATGCTTGCAGAAAATGATGTTGTTATCATACAAAATTTATTGTGTGTGCATCTTGCTTCCTAGAGAGATTTGGATGAAGTTGGGGAGGTCCTTCGATAGGTCTAGTTCCATACAGATTTTGGCGTAGTTGGCTTTGGTGAGGTTACAGGTTTCTTTAGCCATCACAACGAAGGTACAAAAGGAATTAGCGATCCTCCTCATCGTGGCAGAAATGAAACAAATCAGCAGCAGGTTAGGAAGGGTGACCCAGGCCGACACAATAGCTGAATCTTCCTTGGAGTTGAAGTCCAGGGACCATTTGATGATTTTCATGATGTGGGAGTCAATCTTGTCGTTGCCACTTGTCCATACCTTCTTGTGATCGATATCCGACGAGAGGTGAAGGAGAATGTGCTTGGGGTCCATAGGGTCGGCCCTGTAATAGGTGGTGAGACCGCATGTGACAATGGCTTCTTGGACGCGAGACAGCTTCGGGCATCCTGATGAGAATTTGAGAATGAAGGTATGGACAAATAGGGCTGAGAGGGAGGAAATTTCCTTGGATGAGAAAGGAATAGTGATATCCTACGCATCCAAGGTGAGCGGGAGCTCTAATTCGGGGATCGCCACATCCACTACCAAAATAAGTCATAATGGCGACGAAATTAGCGACTCCAGATAAATACGTCGCTAAGTTTTGTGCTTTTAGCGACGTTTTATATGTACGTCGCTGAACGTCACTATCAGTGACGTTTGAGTGACAGTTAGCGACACCATTAATGTTTTGGACAACTGATGTCGCATTCTAGTCACAAAACATCGCTGATTTTTTTAATTCAGCGACATTTAGCGATGCCACTTTTAAGACGTCGCCAGGTTTTAATAAATAGCGACGGTTAGCGACGTCTTTAAGTGACGTCGCTAAAACATTTCATATAAGGTTCTGGCCCGATCGATTTTTCATTTTTTCACCCAAAATTTTCTAATCTCCCGCTCGCGGCGACCCCCTGCCCGACGACCCCATCCCTCCGACGACCACCCAGTCTCCTCCGCCGCTGCTCCAGCCCCGGCGACCCCGACCCAACCCCAAGCTGTGTCGGTAAACCCTAACCCTATCTCCTTTTTTCTGATGCAACACAGACACGACCCTTTTTGATGCGACACAGACATGACCCCGACCACTCCTATGATGTGACACAGACACGACCTTTCAAATACTAGAGCTCATGTCTAGGGCTGCAAATGAGCCAAGCCGTTTGCGAGCTGCTCGAAGCTCGGCTTGATAAATGCTCGTTTGAGCTCGGTTCGTTTAGTAAACAAGTCGAGCTCAAGCCGAGCTCATGTCTAGGGCTGCAAATGAGCCAAGCTCGTTTATGAGCTTGTTTAGAAGCTCATTTGTTTGTTGAATTCTAATTTTATGTATGTTTGTATAATGATATGGTTGTGTGCTTTATATATTTATATGTCCTTAATAATTGATATGAAGGAACTTTTTTAATTAAATTTTTATAAATAAATTGTTAAATTACAGGTACTTGAATTCAAGCGTAACTAGGTTGAAATCGAGCTCATTAAGCTTGAAATAATGGTGAACAAGCTTGAAATCAAGCTTAATGAGCTTATCGAGCTTGTTTATCAAGCTTGAATCAAGCTTGCTTATCAAGCCAAGCTCGAGCTCAAACCAAGCCAAGCTCAAGCTTAATATAAACAAGCTCAAGCCAAGCTCAAGCTCTAAAATAAAAAATTTATCAAGCTTGAGCTCGAGCACGAACTCGATTAATTCTAGTCAAGCCAAGCTCAAGCTTACAAAAGCTTGGCTCGGCTTGGCTCGTTTGCAATACCAGAGTTCATGTCCCTAGCTAAGGTATTGTTACAAGTGTAAGGTTCAGGTGTTAAGTAATTATTCAGTCCCTTAAATAGCAGCCATCACATGTTTATTACTACTGTGCAGTCCACTCCTATGGTTGTAACAATTTCCATTGATGTTAGTATCAGTCGAAGGAAGAGGAATGGCTCAGGTTAGAAGTGGGTATTGGTTTAGCCCGGGTCCTGTACTGCCTATGAGGACAGTCCCTGTCACAATTGGGTATCAATCCACTTACATGAATCTGTCCTGCATACCATAGAGCATATCATGTTTCAGTCCACCCTAGGTATGTGTTCAGCCCACATGTGCCTATTGCATTACCTCTCCATTTTGTTGTATAACACACTGTATATCATGTTTCAGTCCACACTACATATCATCTTGGTGAACCAAACGAGGCCTTAGGATAATGTGTATAGATGAGGACTAGGACAATAAGTATAGGTAACTTCAAGATAGGAATTGTTTTACCAATGAATATAGGTAATGGCTTTACCTAGAGTGACTAGGTAATATATAGGTTTAGGAAGCCTATAGGTTTAGGTAATGGGTTGACACATGGGTATGGGAGATACCTATGTTGTAGTGTATGGGGTATTGAGTTTGGGTATTGGTTTTTACTAGAGTTAAGGATAGGCTAGTGTATAGGTAATTAGGTAAATAGGCCATAGTAATGGTTTTACCTATGTGTCACCCCTATTTCCTGTATTACGTATTTATGCTCGTATTTGATTTTGGCACGTATTTTAATTTTCTCGACTTGCGGATTTTGGTTTCTCGTAAATGGGTTTGGACCACGGCTTGGTTTTATTTTGTGGAATTGGGTTGGTTTGATTAGGTTTGGTTTAATATGAATTGGTACACTTTAACCTATACTCTACCCTCAATACAACACACCCACCTTCATTATATCTCCACCAACCTTTCTCTCTCCTCTTTATTCTCCATTAACTTCTCTATCTTCTTCCTTCTTCCACACAACTCCCCAACCCATAGGCAAGTGCACCTTGCCATCAAATAAGCACCACTTTTTATTTGTCCATTAACTAGATTAGGCCATGAAGAACAACTTTAGAACTTGACATTTTGTGATTTGGAGCTTTTATTCTTCTAGATCTAGGTTTTAACCATTTTCGAAAATCCTTGGTTTTGATCTATTAAACTTCGATTTTTGCATGTTTTGATGCTTCCATGTGGAAGAGAATTCGATTTTACTCAAGTTAGAACTTTGAAAATCTAGATTTGGTTTTGATTTGACAAAGTTATGAAGAATTGAAGTTCTTGGTGTTCTTGGACCTGCTCTCGGCCAGGAAGAACATCCCTCTGCCTTGCGCTCTTTAGCGCATGGCCGATTGCGCACCCCCGGCCTGTGCTCTTTAGCGCAGGGCCGATTGTGCATGACCTCAGCCAGTGCTTTGCGCTGCGCTGGATTGCGCTGGCGCAAACCATCCATGCGCAAGCCAGCCATGCGCAAAGTAACCCCTGCGCAATCTACCCATGCGCAGTTGACTTCTGCGCAGTCTGTTCCTGCGCAATCCACCCATGCGCAGCTCACTTCTGCGCAGTCTGTTCATGCGCAATCTGCCCCTGTACCCCTGCACACTTGGCACCCTGCGCAACTGACACCTGCGCAATCCAACTCCCTGACCCCTTGCGCAATCCATTGGCTTTGGAGTTTTGGTTATTTCTTTAAGCTTGGCCCATTTGTTTCACCCACTTATATGTAAATTTATTCTTTTGAGGCGTTTAGCCGACGAGCACCTGTTAGCTCGATGCACATTTACTTACTGTCTGCCTACGGGCTGTAAACATGATTAACAAATCCTAGGGTTGATCATGTATGACTGAACTCTTGCTAGTCCTATCATTTTGTACGACTAGCTTCATGATCATCCAATATGTAATATTTGGGACGCCTTATATATATATTTGATGCTCTAATATCTTGTAACTCTGTTAATTGCTTGAGATTGAGACAATAGGCTTGACCTTAAGAGACTGCTGGCTTGTAGTAAACCCTCATATCTAGACAGCCGTGACCGTATAGTTGAGATGTATTCTATTTCAATATACGTAGCTGGCTATGTTTGCCCCTCCAGTATTCTGGTTCTGGGGCGTGACACTATGTAAATAGGATATTGGTAGGGCAAATACCTACCCAAACTTTATTCTCATATTGATACATAATATTCACAAATACCCTAGTTACAGACATTACTATTGGTGTTATTGGACTCCTAGCTTAGCTTAGCCTATTAAGCCCTAACCCATATCTTATACTTAGTACATGATTATGCAGAGTAACTCCTCTAATATGACTCATGCAGAGTCACAGTCTTTCTACTGAAGCTAACTCATATAAATATCCATCTATCCACTTCAATATCTGCAACCTAGCTCTATCCACTTCAATATCTGCAACCTAACATTCTAAACCAACTGATTTGCCAACATCAGATTCAATACGCCGTCGCGATAATCTCTGACCACCGCACGCACAAACACGCGAAACAAAAGTTAGCAATATGAAAAGAATGACCATTTAACGTAAAATGTCATGTGTACATATACTGCGGAAAGTGTAGACCGCATGAACTGACAAACGAGAATTTGGGGATCAAAGTTGTAACAAGTAAAGTTGTGTTTTGGATATGTTCTATTCTTATTAAGCTCTTTGTGCACAAAGCAAGATATAACGAATGCAGAACATCTCTCGAGTTTATGACTCTTGTATGCTCTATACTTGAGTTACGAACTTGTTATTTGTTCTGTATTCTCTATTTATAGCTTGCTTTGTGAACAAAGAGCTTGCATGAGTTCTTTTTTCAAAGCACAACTTGACTTGTTCCAGCTTTGAGACCCTCATTTTCGTGCGTCATCAGTTCATGTCGGTCTTCACTTTCCCCAGTAACTTCCTCCAATTAAATCTATCCCTCGGTTGAGCTACTATTTCAAAGATTTGACACTTGCATATCATTCACTACCTTGATGTATCTATCTTACAGAATTATGGAGCTGAATTACTATCTACGGAATCGTACTTGGATGTACAATCGTTATCCTGATGATATATACGGTGTACAGGATGAATTCATAGAGGGTGTACACCAGTTCCTGCAGTTTGCCAAGGCGTTCCCTCAGTACATGGACGGTACCAAAATTAAGTGTCCCTGTGTGAGATGTCACAACTTAAAATATAATTCAGAAGTGGATGTCAAGTATCATTTATACTCGAAGGGTTTCACGCCGAATTACTATCAGTAGAGCGTGTAGTGCCCCGTCCCGCTCAGTCAATCGGAGGAATCGAAACGTCGACGGCGTTCGGCCTTAGCTTTGCAACGACTGCTGGAAGACATCGCTCGGTCGAGGCGACCGCTCGCTCAGGTGGGGTAGTTTCGGTGAACTTGCCTCATCTTAGACTTCATATAATAAATCGTATGTTTTCAACTTGCACAAGTAGGCTTGATAATAAAATAGACAAATCCACATAGCTAAAGGGAATAATCCCGACAGGTCGAATTGAGTTAGAATATAGAAAGGTCCAACGGTTGGCTTAGAGTCGGTGCACGGCGTGCTTTGAAAATGACACTCGGTCCTTCGTCCCGTGGCTTGGGAGAAGGAAAGTTGTTCTTCGATGCAAAAGCTAGGAGTTAGCCTAAGTCATAGGCGTCGCCCGCATAAACGCTTGATAAAGCGTGCACGGTTCCACTGCGCAAGGCTTGGCATAGCCTTTGCTCATCCCTCGAGTTAAGTTATAGGCTTGAGTAAGTTAGGAAAAGTTATGTCGGTCAACCTAAGTCATTCTAAGTGCTGTCCCGCTCATTCTGCAGTTGTCAAGTTAAATAGTCCCACGATCTCAAGGCCCGTCGACTTGGACAGGAGTGTTGCGTAGAATACGGTTGGCTTAAGGCACAATGCACGGACTTAGTGTTTTAAGGCACGGGCCACGGTTGAAATCATTGAGTTTGGAAAGTGTTCAATAGTTGTTCTTGAGTTGAGTAAAATGATAGGGCAAGAAAGAAGAATGCTCGCGACTATGGGTCGTCGAGGTAAGATCTCAGAGGTGAGACGTATTGAACTTGGCCCTAAAAGAGATGATAACACAAGAGGTGGAATGACTGTGTGAGACGTCAGTTGAGTTGAGTCTTGCATGGTCATGGACAACTTGTCGACAAGGTAGAGTTTCCTCGAACGGTAGCCTGACGGAAGGGGACCGGTTCTTGAGAAGCAGCATTAGCACGTGCTGGATGACCGCACAAGTTAGCGCAGAGGCTTGCCAGCGGGGCTAGCTACCCACCTGGTAAGGGCGGCCGCCTAACAAGCTAAATGAGTCCAGGATGGCTCTGGGAGTCAGTGACCAAATCATATAGATGAGTCGGCATGGCGGCAATCCGCGTGTGTGCCTTTGGATTGAGTTGAGTTGTTGAATGTGTGTATAGTTGGAATATAATATTTGGTCCTAAGATGTGGCATCAACATAGGCGACGTGCTTCGGCACGAGATGTGGCGTCGAGTCTAATGTTGTCAGCATATAAGTTGTATAGTTTGGATGTGAGTTTTCCTGAGTCTATGTCAGGAAAGGCCGCAAGGCAAAGTCGATCGAGTGACACTTAACCCACAAGTCTTGATTGGGTCAGTTGAGGATTTGGTAGCAAAGGGCCGCGAGGCGGCGATATGGTTGAGTCGTACGTAGTTGCGAGGCATGGCACAAAGGATTTATAGCACGGTCGCATGGGAATGTAGCCTCATCGCGTAGTTGCGTCTCTGATTTTGGCCGAAAGGCAAGCACGACTTGATAGGTTAACGTTGTTTGAGTCGACATTGCTGTTGCAAGCACGAGATGGTCTAGAGACACAGAATAGGCCAAGGTGTCGGTCCTAAAACTGATCCTACGATAATAGTAGAAAGACAATACAAAAGGGGACTATGTTGCACAAAGTAAAGTAAACGTGTGAGTTTTGTATGGGTGGACGAGGAGCTCATTCCACCAGTACAGTTGAGTACTGACACCCACATAGTTTACATGTGCAGGCACAGGTAGAAGCTCGTGGCGCGAAGCTCGCTTGGATGCGTCGAGGCACGAAGTTCCTTGGCGATTCGAAGCGTGCGGCCGCATGGAGTCAGGCTTATACGGGACATAATGTATGGACATCGCCTTCCGAAGCTTCCGCTGGATCAAGACTTGTAATTGAGAGATGAGAGAGAGTTGAGTGAACTTGTAAAATATGAGAAGAGTGAGCTTGAGTGATTGTAATATTGGCCTTGCGCCCCCAATATAACCGTTGTTTCAATATCAATAAAGAGCTTCTTTGAATGACTTGTGTTTTGTTCTAAATTCCGCTGCTGTTATTCAATGTCTCTGCTTGGGACTTCTGTGCGACGACCCTGTCGCAGCCACTGAAATCGGCCGTTATGGAACCCGCCTTATACGAGCACAATCTAGGCTCGTGCGGCATCACGCCTTAGCGAGGACGATCGCTCCTATGGGAGCGGGGCGTGACATAATGGTATCAGAGCACGGCTTTACGTCCTTGGACTATCGATTGAATTCTTTAACTCGTTGTTTCTGTAAACTCTGAATTGTTGCTTCCGTAAGTTGTTATCGTTGGTGCGCTCTCTCTCAAATGTCCCACGGGATGTCCATACAATAAGTCTAACTATTTTGCAAAACATAGGAGAACAGTTTTTGACAAGAAACAAAAAGATGGTTCGCCTATGCGCGATTGGCTAAGTCTGGCTGGGCATATACACCAAAGTTGCGTCGACCTTAGAAAAGTCGAGTGCAGGAATTGAATAGTGTCGAGCAAGAATGAGTTGAACTCGATTGAGTAAGTGAGATGACTATCGATAGGGGTGCTATCGAGCGACGATATCGTCAGTGCGATATAGATGAGCGTGCTTGGAAATTGAGGAATGGTTCGAACAAAAAAATTTAAAGAAGTCAATTTTGATTCAAAGGATAGTTTTGAGAATTTGTCGAATGACTTCATTCCTGAGTGGTGTATGTGATAGGCTCAGGAATGTCAATCGATCAATTGAGGATGCGGGGTGTCGGTGAGTCTATCAGCAAGCGTCGTACATATGCAAAGCCTTAGATCGTATACGATGGAGTGAGTTGTTGTCTTGAAGATTGATAAGTTGATTCGAACGGCCTAGAAATTGACGCGCACGGAACGTGCACGGGATTGAGGATGGTATGAGTATAAAACACGAAAATGATTGAGTAGATGAAATCGAATCGAGGAAAGTTAGGGTGTACGAATGGACGACTTAATCGAGGAAATTGATACGGATCGTGTACGAAAAGTTAGCACGACAGGTGGATAGCGTGCATGAAAGTTTTGATTTTGAAGTTACGCGAATAACTCTAAGGATTGGATTGAATGTTGCTCGATGATTGAGTTAGCAAAGGATTGATGCGAATTGAGAAAATACGTTGGTCGATGACTTAAGATAGACGGATGAACAATACGCAAATTTGGGTTTGATAAAATTAATGTTGTGAATGATTCGACGGATAATGATCGAACTTGAATATGAATGTCAAGGAGATTATCCAGTCGGATGATAGCATCATTCGCACGACTCGAAATTTGGTTGCAAAGGAAGATCGTCAGGTTACGCATATCGTCGATGGTATTGAGGCGTATCAAAGAACGATATGCGATAACTTGGGGGTACTCTAACTCGGCGAATGACGGTCGTGCAAGTGTTATTGTTCAGTTGGATGCATTACTTTGGATTTGGATTAAAATGAATGTTGGATTAAAATAAAAGTGTATTGATGGTTACGCGGATAACCACAACGTCGACAATCTTGTCTTACGCGAGCACAACTCTAGCCTCGTACATACGTCGCGTCGGATTTGGGGCGATCGTTCCGCGTGAGCGCGGACATGGTGATTCATGTCGCAGGAATGATCGAACTCAGAAAATCAAGACGCGGTAACTTTGATTATCCCGACTTTTTGGTTTGATGCGAAGGCAAACTCGAGGATTTGTAAGACTTACGATTGATGAATGAAAGAAACTTAAGGATTGAGTAGGTCCAATCCGTGCATCGAGAATGAACTAGTCTAGACGCAAAACAAGAGTTACGTCTCGATGAGGATGATTATCCCGCGGGAGCGTGCATGGTGATTCATGCCCACCGTGGAAAATTTGCCTCGCGTGAGATCGGGACACAACATATTGTTAAGCTAGAAGACCTCATGATCGAATACGTGAATTGGGGTGAATGACTTAGGGAATATAAAATGTAAAATTTAGGTTTAGCGATGAATTGTGTCGTAGCATGCTTGAATTGAGAAGGATTGATAGGCGAACTATCTAAAACGTGCCTGAGGGGATAGACTATACCAGAGGGTCTATTGAACGGACAATATGGATATGTCGTAGAATGGGTTGAACGTGAATTATCGTAGGGTGGCTTTGCTGAATAACTCGGACCTCGTGCGACAAAATATTGGGATGTGCGTAGGAAATCGATGCTCGATGTTTAGAAATTGGAGTGATGCGAGCTTGGGTAAAAAATCCCGTACTATCAACTTGGTTTGGCCTTAGGATGGGGTCAGTGTTGATATTGTTGTTTGGGAACTATGATTCCAATACCGACGAATGACTTTAGCCAAAAGACATAGCCTAGCGGTTAGGCAGACATTCCGGTACGGAGCGATAGGAATGGTGAAGGCACCACTCATGAGGCTCGGTTGACATGCATGTATATCAAGGACGCTTGAATGCGTGCACGATCCGACTCGAGTGGTGATGGCGGGATTCGCTATCACGAGGCTTGGTTGAAATGCATGTATTTTGGGGATGCCTAAGATATGTGCACGATCCATACTAAGTGATATTCAAGTAAGATTTGAGGAACGAGGAAGTATCGAGGATTTTGAGATCGTAAGTTTTGAAGAAAGGATTGAGGGTAGCACGAGCGTGGCTCGGATTTAAGTAAGGCATAGGAGAATTGTGTGCGAGAGTTCTTGAATGTTGAGTAAAGTGATAAGTCGATAAGTTTACTCAGTTAGTTTCGAGGACGAAACTTTTTCTGAGTGGTGTATGATGTAGTGCCCCGTCCCGTTCAGTCAATCGGAGGAATCGAAACGCCGACGGTGTTCAGCCTTAGCTTTGCAACGGCTGCTGGAAGACATCGCTCGGTCGAGGCGACCGCTCGCTCAGGTGGGGTAGTTTCGGTGATCTTGCCTCATCTTAGCCTTCATATAATAAATCGCATGTTTTCAACTTGCACATGTAGGCTTGATAATAAAAGAGACGAATTCACATAGCTAAAGGGAATAATCCCGACAGGTCGAATTGAGTTAGAATATGGAAAGATCCAACGGTTGGCTTAGAGTTGGTGCACGGCGTGCTTTGAAAATGACACTCAGTCCTTCGTCCCGTGGCTTGGGAGAAGAAAAGTTGGTCTTTGATGCAAAAGCTAAGAGTTAGCCTAAGTCATAGGCGTCGCCCGTATAAACGCTTGATAAAGCGTGCACGGTTCCACTGCGCAAGGCTTGGCATAGCCTTTGCTCGTCCCTCGGGTTAAGTTGTAGGCTTGAGTAAGTTAGGCAAAGTTATGCCGGTCAACCTAAGTCATTCCAAGTGCTGTCCCGCTCATTCTGTGGTTGTCTAGTTAAATAGTCCCACGATCTCAAGGCCCGTCGACTTGGACAGGAGTGTTGCGTAGAATACGGTTGGCTTAAGGCACAATACACGGACTTAGTATTTTAAGGCACGGGCCACGGTTGGAATCATTGAGTTTGGAAAGTGTTCAATAGTTGTTCTTGAGTTGAGTAAAATGATAGGGCAAGAAAGAAGAATGCTCGCGACTACGGGTCGTCGAGGCAAGATCTCAGAGGTGAGACGTATTAAACTTGGCCCTAAAAGAGATGATAACACAAGAGGTGGAATGACTGTGTGAGACGTCAGTTGAGTCGAGTCTTGCATGGTCATGGACAACTTGTCGACAAGGTAGAGTTTCCTCGAACGGTAGCCCAACGAAAGGGGACCGGTTCTTGAGAAGCAGCATTAGCACGTGCTGGATGACCACACAAGTTAGCGCAGAGGCTTGCCAGCGGGGCTAGCTACCCACCTGGAAAGGGCGGCCGCCTAACAAGCTAAAGGAGTCCAGGATAGCTCTGGGAGTCAGTGACCAAATCATATAGATGAGTCGGCATGGCGGCAATCCGCGTGTGTGTCTTTGGATTGAGTTGAGTTGTTGAATGTGTGTACAGTTGGAATATAATGTTTGGTCCTAAGATGTGGCATCAACATAGGTGACGTGCTTCGGCACGAGATGTGGCGTCGAGTCTAATGTTGTCAGCATATAAGTTGCATAGTTTGGATGTGAGTTGTCCTGAGTCTAAGTCAGGAAAGGCTGCAAGGCAAAGTCGGTCGAGTGACACTTAACCCACAAGTCTTGATTGGGTCAGTTGAGGATTTGGTAGCAAAGGGCCGCGAGGCGGCGATATGGTTGAGTCGCACGTAGTTGCGAGGCACAGCACAAAGGATTTATAGCACGGTCGCACGGGAATGTAGCCTCATCGCGTAGTTGCATCTCTGATTTTGGCCGAAAGGCAAGCACGACTTGATAAGTTAACGTTGTTTGAGTCGACATTGCTGTTGCAAGCACGAGATGGTCTAGAGACACAGAATAGGCCAAGGCGTCGATCCTAAAACTGATCCTACGACAATAGTAGAAAGACAATACAAAAGGGGACTATGTTGCACAAAGTAAAGTAAACGTGTGAGTTTTGTATGGGTGGACGAGGAGCTCATTCCACCAGTACAGTTGAGTACTGACACCCACATAGTTTACATGTGCAGGCACAGGTAGAAGCTCGTGGCGCGAAGCTCGCTTGGATGCGTCGAGGCACGAAGTTCCTTGGCGATTCGAAGCGTGCGGCCGCATGGAGTCAGGCTTATACGGGACATAATGTATGGACATCGCCTTCCGAAGCTTCCGCTGGATCAAGACTTGTAATTGAGAGATGAGAGAGAGCTGAGTGAACTTGTAAAATATGAGAAGAGTGAGCTTGAGTGATTGTATTATTGGCCTTGTGCCCCCAATGTAACCGTTATTTCAATATCAATAAAGAGCTTTTTTGAATGACTTGTGTTTTGTTCTAAATTTCGTTGCTGTTATTCAATGTCTCTGCTTGGAACTTCTGTGCGACGACCCCGTCGCAGCCGCTGAAATCGGCCGTTATGGAACCCGCCTTGCACGAGCGCAATCTAGGCTCGTATGGCATCACGCCTTAGCGAGGACGATCGCTCCTACGGGAGCGGGGCGTGAAAGAGCGAGCACGGAGAACTTGTGTCTTTAGCATCGGAGTACGAGCCATATGTGGATGTCCACAACAACGCTTCTTACGACGATGGGTTGGTGAACATGGTTTTCGACGCGGCCGGGCCTAGTTTCGATCCGGATGATCATGATGCACCTGAGGAGGCACCGAACCCCGATGCTGCACAGTTCATGGAGTTGCTGGAGAATACAAGGACTCCATTATATCCTGGTTGTGAGGATCATTCACCGTTGGAGGTCGTTACAAGATTGTTGAGCATCAAGTCCGATTTTAACATGTCGTAAGATTGCTACAACCGTCTTATTGAGTTGCTTATAGAAATATTGCCTGAGGGTGCGAAGTTGCCTAAAGACTTCTACCGGTCTAAGAGGATGGTTAGATCGCTCTGGATAGGATACGAAAAAATTGATGCCTGTCACAACGGGTGCATGTTGTACTACAAAGACGACAAGGATGAAGACGCCTGCAGATTTTGTGGTGTCGATCGCTACAAGACATCTGGTAGAGGTGTCACGTCCCAGAACCAGAATACTGGAGAGCGGGGGCAGACATAGCCAGCTACGTATATGAAATGGAATCCATCTCGCTATACGGTCACGGCTGTCTAGATACATGAGGGTTTATCTACAAGCCAACAGTCTCTTAAGGTCATGAACAAGCCTAGTGTCTCAATCACAAGCAAGTAAGTAAAAGTCACAAGATGTATGATCATTAAATATACAATAGTAAGGCGTCCCAAACATTATATATTCAGTTGATCATAAAGCTAGTCGTTACAAAGTATCAGGACTAGCAAGAGTTTAGTCATACATGATCAACCCTAGGATCTGTTAATCATGTTACAGCCCGTAGGCAGACAGTAAGTAAGTGCAATCGAGCTAAACAGGTGCTCGTCGGCTAAACGCCTCAAACGAATATTTTTACAAGGAAGTGGGAGAGCAAAATAAAACCCACTCGTTGCCGGGATTCCTTCTAGTGTTCACCATCTGGCAGGAAGGTCGGTAGATCCTCTGGAGCTGCTCCGAAATCTGGCCACACAAAACCAGCTAGGTCAGACCCCAGAAAGAGCAAGTGCCACAAAGGAGGCTTTACTTAAGAACTAAAACCAGCAATCAGCACAAGATATAAATAAAAGTAAGAACTAGAAATAAAAAAAATACACCAGGATGATATACGACGAGAAAACCATGGAACTATTCAGATAACCAGGTTACAACCCGTAAACCAAACAAGGACCGGGGTTGTAACCCTTCGTCTGAACAGGACTTGGAATTCCAACCATTTATCGGTAAAATAAATACAAGCATTCTGGTCATTCAATAATCTGGAACAGGATCAGGGCAAGACTAGACTGGTTAGACTCCGTCCAATCACTTCACGGCCAAGCAAGAATTACGGCTTGATACTTTAACTATCTAGGGTTGTCACAAGCCTAATTACTAACAAGATGCAGTAAGATTATTCCACAGCCACAAGCCCTGCAGACCATCCAGGTTACCCGGGTTAAAAGATTAGAGTTGAATTCAGGTGGGTACACCGTCCAGGAAACGAATGTACCCTTAGGTAGCTTGAAGGGTGCAACACATGACAGTATGCTGGAAATGTGCCCTACTCGACGGCAGGCTACAGATCCCAAGGCGTGCCCAGGTAACGGGATTGCCTGTAGCTGGGAAATCTCGTCATGACTAATGTATTAATCTAGTTATTAGCCTTAGTCCATTTTAGTAGGTACTCCTGACCGTGGTACTCAGGAGTCCCTGTCCTAGACATGATGCAAGACAGGACTGGTTTATTTATACAAACACAATCGCCCACGGTGTCCAGATTAATTATACAGGTCATGTCATGTCAGGTAGCCGTCGCAACAGCTATTCGAGATAATTATGTCAGGTTATCATGCCAAGTGTACTTGTCAGGAGTACGCCACGACGGGCCACTATCAGGTCATGTCAGGTTATTATGTCAGGAGTGCACCACTACGGGTCACTATCACGTCATGCTCAATTATCAATTCCAAACATATCAAGTAAATTCGTTATTATCAAGTTCAGGACAAAAGGCGTAGGGATATAAAATGGACGTTAAATATCTAATAAAATATCAATATACAGGGCTATAGAAGATCCAGGGTAAGTAGGGTCAGGTCCAGTTGCGCCTAAACATCAGGTTGCGCCTGAGTCAGACTGCGCTCAAGTCAGGCTGCGCTCAGGTCAGGCTACGCTCAAGTTAGGCTACGCTCAAGTCAGGCTATGCTCAAGTCAGGCTACGTTCAAGTCAGGCTACGCTCAAGTCAGCGTATACAAGACATACGCTTCCAAAAGGCAGCGTATGGACTCCATATGACTCCTCTTCAAGGCAGCGTATGAGGTCCATACGACTCCTCATCAAGGCAGCGTATACAAGACATACGCCTCCAAAAGGCAGCGTATGAGGTCCATACGACTCCTCATCAAGGCAGCGTATACAAGACATACGCCTCCAAAAGGCAGCGTATGAGTCAGACTGCGCTGCACTAAAGAGCGCACGCAGCTCAGTAGCGTAAGCTAAAAAGCTCGCACACACTGCTCACTGTCTTTTCCAAATCAGCAGGAACTCCATGGTTGAACCCAAAGCTTCAAAAGTCGATAACTTGGTCAAAACAAGTCCAAATGCAACTTTTCAAAGGTCAAAATTGGGTAGAATAAAATTCTCTACAACATAGAACCATCAAAACTTGAAAACAAAGAAGTTTGATAGATCAAAACCACCAAAATCCAAAAATAACTAATTTTTAGATCTACAAAAATTAAAGCCTCAAAATGGAAAATGATAAGTTCTAATGTGTCTTAGAAACATGAGAAGAAGCTAATGGAACAATAAAAATGGGCTCTCTTATGGAAGCAAGTTGCACTTGCCTAGACCTCTCTCTCCCTCTCTTTGGTAGATAAGAAAGTAATGATGGAGAAGATGTTAAATGAAGAGAGAGAAAGGAGAAGGGTTAATAAATGGTAGTGGTGGTGGTAGGTAGGGGGTTCACCCCTTGGTTCATGATGAACGAAGAGCAATCCCAAACCGAACCAAGCCAACCCAAACCAAGAATAAACCTAGCCCAGGGAGGAAATTAAGTAAGAAAATTATGCAATACAAGAATAAATACGTACACGTATTCCAAAAATACGTAATACGAACCACAAGCATTACAAGAGGTAAGTCTGTCGGTGCCAGAAAGCCTACCTCTTCGATGCACTACTTGCCGTTGACGCCGCGGTTGCAGCGGTTGTTTATGGTGAAGGAAACTGCAGAAAACATGAGTTGGCATAAGCGAAAACATACCGAAGGAGTGTTGGATCACCCATCTGATGGAGAAGCATGGAAGCACTTTGATCGAGAGTATCCAGATTTTGCTTCTGATCCGCGTAATGTCATAATGGGTCTCTGCTCTGACGGTTTTACCCCATATCGACTTTCGGGATCCCAGTATTCATGTTGGCCTGTGATCGTCACCCCGTACAATCTACCGCCTTGGATGTGCATAAAGACTCCGTATATGTTTCTCACCGTTATTATCCCAGGTCCGAACAATCCGAAAAGGAACATCGATATATATTTACAGCCGTTGATTGATGAGTTGAATCAGCTATGGGAAGTAGGTTCCAACACGTACGATGTATCTAGAAAACAAAATTTTCAGATGCGGGCAGCACTTATATGGACCATCAACGACTTTCCGGCCTATAGAATGTTATCTGGATGGAGCACGCATGGTCATCTTTCATGTCCGTATTGCATGGACAGCATTAAGGCTTTTCATTTGAAACACGAAGGTAAACCGTGCTTCTTCGATTGTCATCGACAATTCCTGTCGAAGGATCATCCATACCGGAGGAACATGAATGCTTTTCGTGCTGGCATTGTGGAGAAGGCAAATCCTCCGCCAAGGTGGCCCGGATACACGATATGGGAAGAGATAAAAGATTTACCAAGAGCTATTAAGCAGCCTGCTACGGGCTACAAGTATGACGGATTTGGTCGCACTCATAACTAGACGAAGAGGAGTATATTCTGGAATCTTCCATATTGGAGCACCAATCTGATTAGACATAACCTTGATGTCATACATATCGAGAAGAATGTGTTTGACAACATAATTAATACTGTAATAGACGTAAAGGGGAAGACGAAAGACAATCCAAAGGCTAGATTGAACTTGGAAGAAATATGTAGACGTCTTGTATTGCATTTGATAGAGGACGGGAATGGGAAGTTGAAGCAACCTAAGGCAATTTTCTCACTGGAGAAGGAGGATAAAGTGATGCTTTGTAGATGGATTCAAGGTCTAAAATTTCCAGATGGGTATGTTTCGAACTTGAGAAGATGCTTCGACCTCAAGGAGAACAAACTGACAGGTGTGAAGAGCCATGATTGTCACGTATTCATGGAGCGATTAATTCCGATTGCATTTCGAGAATTCTTACCGCAGGCAGTTTGGGATCCATTGACGGAGCTTAGCATATTCTTCAGGGACCTTTGTTCAAAGAAATTGCTCGTTGATCGTCTAGAAAAGCAAGAGAAGGACATTACGGTAACACTGTACAAGCTAGAGAGGGTGTTCCCTCCTGGATTCTTCGACTCTATGGAGCATTTGCCGATTCATCTTTCCTACGAGGCATGTATTGGTGGACCCGTCGAATATCGATGGATGTACCCGTTCGAGCGACATTTGAATCACCTAAAAAGAAAGGTAAAAAATAAGGCTCGGGTCGAGGGTTCTATTTGTGAAGCCTATATTCTCGAGGAGATTACAAATTTCTGCTCCTCCTATTTCAAACCTCATATTGCTACGAATAGAACGAGGCCTCCGAGAAACGACGACGGATATCAAGAATTTAATGATGGAATACTGAAAGTATTCAATGCGTCCGGAAAGCCTTCGGGGAAAATAAAGAAGAGATATTTGAATGACGAAGAGCTAAGGGCTGCTCAGTTGTATGTATTACTCAATTGCGACGAGGATGAAGTGGAGAAGCTAGAGGGGTAAGTAACTCAGGATGATGAGTTCACGTCATCTCAATGTAATAGTATAAGCTAATATTATTGTACTAATCGGCAGTTGTTTCGTTGTTTTCCAGCACATATAATGATGAGTTGAGGCTGGTTAGACCCTACCTAATAGACGAAGCATTAGAACAAGAAATGAGACGTCATTTTCCTTCTTGGTTGAGCGAATATGTAAGTAGCTTGGTAATTACTGGCCTCTTCTAATGCAACTGCGCAATAAATAACTTATTATCGCTTCTTTGATATTCAGGTCGATCATCTAATTTCACCCGAGATTGAATTAATTAGAACTCTTGCCAAGGGACCAATTACTTTTGTTAAAATATGGCCAAGTTACTGTGTCAATGGCTTTCGGTTCAAGTCAAAAAATGCTCCGATCAGAGACAGCTTCCTGGATCTTGATTCCACGAAAAACAATTGTTTGTGTATCAAGTCTTCGAACTACAAAGACGTCGATCCAGGAAATGATTTCTTTGGCATCTTGCGAGAGATTGTGGAGTTGTCATATAATAATGACAGAGAACCTGGAAAGATCGTGTTGTTCAAGTGTGAATGGTTCGATCCGATTGAAAATCAAGGTTAAAAAATTGACAAGCATGGTCTTGTGGATATAAACTACAAGCATAGATATCAAGGCTACGAACCGTTTGTCCTAGCAACTCAGGCTCAGCTCGTGTACTTCACAGCTTATCCGAAACGGGGAGCAACGAAGTCTGACTGGTGGGCAGTATGCAAGACTAAAGCTAGAGATACTTTTGATGTTGACGAAAAAGCTTACCAAGAGGACGAGCTATCTCTTGTAACCAATATTATCGATGTGGACTCCACGGAAGTTACGCAATACACGACACATAATGTAGAAGATATAAAATTATTCGAAGAGGAAGACAAAGCCAACGAAGGCGAAGATGAAAGTAAAGATGAGGAGGAAGAGGAAGATGAGGTCGAGGAAGACGAACAAGATGATTATTCTGAAGATAATTGAGAGAGATATACTTATTTGAACTTAGATATTTCTTCTAGAATATATTATCTGGACTTAGATGTTAATTGTAGAATGTATCATCATATGTTGTCTTGGTTATTATCTTGTCTTTGTTGTACTTTCATATTTCTAGTCTCTATTATTTGTTGTACTTTCATATTTCTAGTCTCTATTATTTGTTGTATTATCATATGATGTTATCAGGTACGGCAGGTTGTCGTGGAGCGTTCCGAGGGGGACGACGAGGTCATGATCCTCCGGTACTTCCTACAGGTACTGCTAGAGGATGGAGTTTTCCTTCGGTACCTCCTACTGGTACCGGCTCTGGATCCTCGTCGCCGATTACTCCTCCATATCGGATAGTAGCTGGGCCTGCTGGGACGACGTCACGTGTCATATCTCTTGGGACGAGTAGTTCCAGGCCTGTTGAGAGTGCTCGCCCGTCTAGTGTTCCTGCTGCTGATACGACGATGGAGACGGATGAGCAGATGGCGGAGGCTGCACCGAAGGCCGAGGCGGCGGTGCCGACGGTCGACCAGCATCATGCAGATGATGCATGCGCACCTCCGGAGGAGAGGAGGATGAAGATCTGGGCCGACGGTACAAAGTAGGTGTTTTGGTTTATAATTTTTTTTTTCTGTTTTTATCATAAATTAACTTTTTTCATCAATATAATATGTTTGTATAGATATCGTCCCCGAGAGGTACAGAGACGTCTATGCCACATGCTGAGGCATAATTATGGTGGTGCTTGGATTAACTACTCTGATGCTCCGGACGAGAGGAAGGCCTTCTGGTTTGCACGCTTCTAGGTTAAAATATATTTCCTTTTAACATTAATCATATAATTTTTATATATTATATATAACTGATAAATATTTGGTTTGCGCTCTTCTAGGATATGTTTTTCTATCCACCGCACCGGGCCGAGCATATCGAGGGGATGTTTCCTGCCATCGCTGCCAAGCTGATCTGCGACGCTATCAATGATCAGAAGGATCATGATCGTACCGGAAAGCCGATCCAAGGTTGGATCACCCCTGGTCGGTGGAATACGATGAAGGCTCGATTCGACGAGCCAAGGTACAAGGAGAAGTCGAAGAAGGCCAAGACGGCTAGGCAACATGCCTCGAAGTGGTGCGATAGGTCGATTCCGATAACGGAACATTTCCGTCGTCTGGTATGTCTTTCTCTTTTAGAAATATTATTTTAATACAAAGCCGATAAATTATTACTAATATAATATATTTAATTACAGGTAAGGAAGGTCGGTAACGCCGACATGGTAACCGTCTTCCTGGCCACCCATCGTCGCGGCGGTGACCTTATTGACGAGAGGGCCGAGCAGACCTATGTAAGTATTACAATACGTTATTCTTAATTTAATACTTCGTGTCAATTTTAATATAACTTAGTAAATATGATGCAAATAAATATTCATGTAATTAGTAATAATAAGTACATTAATTAGAAATTAGAAATTATAGAGTACTATCCATACTTTCTAGGCCGAGTATCAGAGGCTGCGGGAACGGGCGGCTACTAGTGCACCTGATGCAGGAGAGGCCGGTACTTCCTCACAGCCCACTCAAGCTCCGTCGACGAACGAGCTGTGGATGACCGCCGCTGGTGGACTCCGTAGGGGTATGTACTACGGTATGGGATCCTATGGCGCCCTAGTTACAACTCGTCCTCTAGGGCATCTTCTGCCAGTGTGCATGGTCCGCAGCCATCCCAGGAGTCTGCCCGAGTCCACCAGATGATGGAGTCTCTCCGTGATGACCTGCTACGATGGATCGAGGAGCAGTCTCAGCACCCTACAGACGATCCTGCACTGCTAGCACGATTGGATGCGCTCGACCGCGGCATTATGGACCTCATGGAGATGACTGAGAGGACAGAGCGCACCGTTAGAGGGTTAGAGCGCACGGTGACGGAGCTGCAGACAGGACATGTGACCATGGCCGAGAGGATGAGATTGGCACAGGAATCGATGGTCCAGAGCAGTGATAGAATGTTATCTATCATAGATTCATACCACCAGCGACTTACAGCATTGGAGCGTGCTGGTCCTCCGGGTACACCTTCATCGTCGTCGACTCCGCCGCCTTCTTCTTCGACACCGACTCCATCGACGTCACTGCCTGCTCCATCGGTATCGATTTCACTTGAGGAGTATGAGTTGTTCTTATCCCTTCTTCGTGGCGATGCCCCTCCTGTACCAGACCCTTAGTAGTCCTAGTTAGGACTGTTTGTTTGATCTTTTGTTTGTGACTTGGATCTCTATTATTTGTGTAGACTTGGATGTTTGGATCCTATTCTATTTGTTGGTTGTGTGTAGACTTGGATCTCTATTATTTGTTTGTTGGTTTGTTTGGATCCTATTACTTGTGTAGACTTGGATGTTTGGATCCTATTCTATTATTTGTTGGATGTTTGGATCTCTATTATTTGTGTAGACTTGGATGTTTGGATCCTATTTGGATCCTATTCTACAGTGAGGGAAAACAGTGTGTGTGTGATTGTGTGTCATTCACATGGGTGTGTGTGTATATTTGTTTGTCATTCACATGTGTGTGTGTATTGGTTATGGTTATCTTTTTAAACTGCAGGGAGAAAAGGACATTCTGTATTTTTTTTACAGATTTAGCGACGTTTACCGACGTCCACCGACGTACGTTTGCATCGATAAACTTCGGTAAATCTGCAAAATTTTCCAGTGTACCGACGTTTACCGAAGTTCTTATACGTCGGAGAAAGTCGGTAAACGTCGGTGCACGTCGGTAATCATCCCAGGAATTACCGACATTTACTGACATTTTAAACGACGGTAAACGTCGGTAAATTCCCAAGATTTTACCGACGTGCAGCGACTTTGAACACGTCGCTAAACCACCGACGACATGACGGTAATTGTCGGTAAATTTACCGACTTGTAGCGACGGTAAACACATCGCTAATCCACCGACGACACGACGGTAGACGTCGGTAATATACCGACGTATATATACGTCGGTAAACGTCAGTACTTGCGACGTTTTGAAGATCAGCGACTTACATTTCCGCGACAAGCCCAAAACGTTGGTAATTTCGTCGCTAAATATTTTTAGCGACGAAATTTGTCGTTTCAGTGAAGTCTTTAGGCGTCGCTAAAACGACTTATTCTGGTAGTGATCAGGGATAATCAAAAAGTTTTTGGTGAGGCGTTCAGGCCTCACCATGTCAGCGTAGGACCGAAAGCCCGGAGCCTAGCTCGACTGTATCTGGAGCCCGAAGGGATTGAGAGCGGGGGGAGTCTGCAAAGGGTGAGAGTATGGTGGAGGGGGGTAGTGCCTAGGGAGGAGCTGGAACCCACTGACGAGGAGTGCACTAGAGGGGGGAAGCTCTGAAAGGGTAGTGCCCGAGGGACCCACGACAGGGTGGGAGGGTGCCTGCGCCGAAGAAACTGCTGGCTGAGCAGTGCGGGAAGGAAATTGTTCGACAAAAGATAGAGAGCCTCCAGTTGATGCACCTGAAATGGGAAGAACTCAGAGGGTGCCTCGCGTCAGGTACTACGGAAGGTAAAGAGGCGTAGCCCCGTGGTACGTACAGACCTGATCACCAGCGTCGCCAGAAGACACACAAATAGATGCTCGAACAAGTAGCGTAGGGGTGCCTCACGCCGGGGGTGGCGGGACGTAAGGGGGCGCAACGCCATGGGTCGTACAGATCGGATCACCCAAGGAAGCATATGGGGCACAGGCCGAGTCGCCAGCTCTAGATGGGACGCAGGTCGGGTCTCCTACAAATGGCACAGGGGCCATGAGGGCCGGGAGGCTAGTACCATACGCTTAGACTGTGGGACGAGGTGCTGGAACAAAGAATGAATTCAGATTCAAAATTGAAATTGCATTGAATTTGAATTCAGGAGAGAAGGGTGGGAAACCCCGGGCTCGAGGCCTAAGGGCAGGGAGACAGGAGGATCTTGTCGAGACCACCTAGGGAAAAATCGAGGCACCGACGAGGGGCCATGGTGGAGGGCGGGGGCGTAGGAGGATGGGGATGGGGGAGTAGGGATCGGCGTAGCTAACAAACCCAGCAGAAGGAGGAGGTCCGCCAGCCAGGGAGAGACCGACTAAGAAACCCACAGAACGGGGCAACCGGGTACCGAGGCGGAAGGACGGAGGAGGCGCTGCGCCGGGGCAGAAGGAGGCAAGGGGGAGCACCGAAAAAGGAGCGCCGGAGACAGGAGATGCTCACCTGAGCGCCAGACGGGGCCACCCATGCGAGGAGTGGCCGAACGGAGCCTGCCGAAGAAGCCGTGGGTGAAAAACTCCAGATCGCCATGGGAACGATACCCTCCTCTCCATAAACTTTTTATTTTATATATATATATATAATAAATATGATAAATCTTATTTTGGTCGGAGGAGAGAGAAGCTCCCCGAGTGTTTTTGGGAGTCGGCCCCTGTGGTTCTCCGGCAGGCTGTCATCGATCACATCCTGCGGCGGGTGGTCTGCTTCGACGTTCAGGTAAGTCATCGCCGCTCTCTTGTGCTCTAGCTGCGGTCCATCGACGGCTCTCCCGGCGTGCCTCCTCTCCCCTCTGGTCTTCTTCTTTCCGTATGCGTCTGTTCCCTCTGTTTCCCTCCGGCATTGTATTCTACGACATGTCCAGCCTCCCCTACGGGGCCATGGACCCCCGGGTGGCGCCTCCGCTGGCTTCACCCTATGTGGTCGGGTCGTCGACCCTGGCTGCTATTCCCTGGTCAGCTGACTAGCTCGCTCTTCTCGGGCAGACCATTCCGGCGGTAGCCGGACATCCCCCCCGGCCCTCCGTGGACCATTTACCCCCCTGGGCACCTCTCCGATGGAGCTAGCCTGGCTCTCTGCTGTGACATATCCTACCGGAGCTCTGATACTCCCCCTCTCTGTACTATCCACCGTGTTGGAAGTCCCGTCATTGGGCCTCGTGCCCCCTTTCCGCTCCTCCTCCATCATTTCAAATTTGAATTTGCTGGCCCCGCCCAACCAGGCGCCACCTATGGATGGTACTGGTTCTATGGCGCAACCCCCCACTATGCGTTCAACGGCAGTGCCTAATTGTATGCTTTCTGACCTAGCGTCGAATTGTGAGCTATTTGCCTCTACGCCATCTGACCTAGCGCCAGCCCTTGCGTAATCGAATCTCATGCCCCTCGACTCTGCCATATAGGCTAACCCCCTGAATGGTGCTAGGCCCCCTGCGCCTCTCCCATGCCTTCTAAAGTTGTGCGCTCCTTTCGCGCATGCCAACTTTCATGTGCTATCCTAACCGAGGACATCTCGGGTCGTGCGCATATCGGTTCAGGTATGGTCTCCTCTAGTGCCATCCAGTCCGCGTAGACGCAGATTCCTCCAGTGCATAACTCTCTTGGGTTCAAGCCTCAGTCGGGCCCGGCTTTGGGCACCAATAATCAACCTAACCGCTATGCTGACATAGTGAGGCCTGACAGATTGACCCAGGACTCCCCGATAATTTCTGATGTCGAGCTCCCAGAATTGGATTATCCTCTTCTATCTGACGCGCAAGATATCACTGTCCCCTTCTCGAACAAAGAAATCTCCTCTCTCAGACATATTCTCAAACACCTTCATCTTGAAATTCTCCTCCGGATGCCCGAAGATATCGTACGTCCAAGAAGTTATAGCCTTCTGGGTCTCACCACCGACTATAGGGTTGCCCCAATGGACCCCAAGCATATCCTCCTGTACCTTTCGTCGGAGAGCGAACACAAGAATGTCTGGATCAAAGGTACCGAAAGGATCGACTCCTATTGCTTGAAAATTGTGAAATGGTCCCCAGATTTTAACCCTAAGGAAGACTCGACGATTGTGTCGGCCTGGGTCATCCTTCCTAACCCGTCGCTGATATGTTTCATTCCTGCAGCGATGAAGAGGATCGCTAATTCCTTTGGGACCTATGTAGCGATGGCTGAAGAAACTCGCAACCTCATAAAAGCCAATTATACTAAAATTTGCATGAAACTCGATTTGTCGAAGGACCTTCCCAACTTCATCCAAATCTCATTGGGCAACAAGATGCACACCCAACAAATCCTTTATGATAATGACATTTTCTGCAAGCACTGCCACATAAAAGGCCACACTACCGAGCTATGTTTCTAATCGCATCCTGAACTGAAGAAATAAGTGGCCCAGAAGGTGCCTCAACCGAGAAGACACAGCCACAAGCCACCACTCCTCTCATTACCAAACTCTCACATTCGCTTCGAAGCCAGTAAAGTAAACTCCCGCAACCTAGAAAAAGACCAGAAAGGTGCTCCAGAGGGAAGGGCAACCGCTCCCACCTCCACCCAAGGAACAAACCTTACCAAAAAATTTGTTATCCTAGCCACAGAACACATCGACGAGACCCAGATGGCAAACCTCTCTGAAGACACACAGGAGGCTAACATCTCAGACGAGGCCTATGAGATCGAGATCAGTACCCATAAATCGAACCACCTTCCGGTATCGAACAACACCGAAAGATAATAGAAGGGGAATAGGAGAAACAGGAGTCGCCCACTCAATCCCTAATACTAAAGCAGACATACACGTAGATCTCTTGGCCAATATTGGCCAAGAACCAGTGGCCAGGCTTAAGCAAGCGATTGACGCTGTATTCTCTAGACTAAATAACTATTTTGGAGCCTTGGCAGAGATAGAAGGAGAGGTTTACATGCACCCTACTGCTGACCCAGTCGACCACAAAAAGGACATTTGCAACAAGACGACCGGAAAGGCTGACTCCACCTGCAAAAAATATACCAAAAGAAGTGCTAAAGAGGTTACGGCCATGATCACTAGATCAGTTGCAAAAATAACCAACTTTCCCCTCCTCCGACCCCTCAATACTTAACATCCTTTCTTGGAATGTCCGGGGCCTCGCAAACAAACCTACCTTAACAAGATGTAAAAATCTCTAGAGATTTCATAGAATTGATATCCTGGTGATCATAGAACCCAAAATCCCTCAAAAGAAGCTCATGTCCATCCAGTTGCAGTTGGGCTTCCCCTCCGCTATCGTCGGCTGCCACAACATCTGGATTCTTTTCACGACAGACGTGAAACACGGCATCATTCATGACACAAGGCAGGCTTTCTCCTATTGGGTGGAACACCCCTTGCTCCAGTCTTGGTTGCTTCTGTCCGTCGTTCACAAGAACTGCGATATCACTGAGCATAAACTGCTTTGGGAGTCTCTGATAGGCATCCACCATAATTACAACAATCTTCCTTGGCTCTGCGTTGGAAACTTCAACGCTGTCACTTATAGAGAGGAGAAGTCGGGAGGTCGGCCTCCTTCTACGTTAGCGATGTATGACTTTACTAACTTTATATTCAACGCCCACCTGTCCCCGCTACAGTTTTTCGGTAGCGCTTTCACGTGGTGTAACATGCAGGATAGAGCACGTCGGTAGTACTCCTGCCTCGATCGAGCTCTCATAAACATGCAGTGGTCCGACCTTGAACTCAATTCTAGACTCACGCACCTTAATGCCACTGAATCGGATCACCCCCTGTTCCTCATCGAGGTCAGCAGAAATTCTAATCAGCCCAAGAAAGAATTCATTTCCTCGACCTCTGGATCCACCACTCGCAGTTCAAGGAATCTTACGAAGACATTTTCCAGGCTGTCCGTATCGTCGAGGATGATGCTTTCCGTGTTGAGATACTATTCGTCGGAGATGGCTCTTCTGCGGCCCGCGCTTCCCTCAACCTCACCAGAGCGCTTTTGAAGTTTTACCTCAAAGTCGAGAAGGAATTTTGAAAATAGAAAGCAAGATTGACCTGGGATATTGAGGATGACAAGAACACGAAATACTTTCTCTCTTGCGTCAAGGGGCGTAGACAACAACTCAACCTTCACCAGATCACTGATGAGAGTGGATGCACTCTTAAAGACCAACGGAATATTCAGTTGGCCGCTGCGGATTTCTACACCCAGTTGTTAACCAAAGATGTCATCCACTTGGATGAGGCTTTTCGAGCGGCTATCCCTTGCTTGGTCGAGGACAAAGACAACATCCAGATACAGCGCCAGCCCTCTGAACTCGAAGTCAAAGATATCGTTTGGTCGCTGAACGAGCATAGCGCTCCTTGCCCGGATGGCTTCAATGGCGTATTCTTCAGATCCTGCTGGGACATCATCAAGACGGACATCTATGAGGTGGTGTTTGCCTTCTTCCAAGGAGCCAGGTACCCTAAAGCGATTTTGAGTGCCAACATGATTCTGATCCCCAAGAAGGATAACCCAAAGACATTCAAAGATTTTTCCCCTCTGAGTATGTGCAACCTTCACTAACAAGATCATCTCCAAGATTATAGCTAATCGCATGATCGTGTTACTCTCTAAAATCATATCTGAAGAGAAAAGTGGGTTCGTTCACGACCGTAATATCTTAAACAACATTTTGTTGGCTCAGGAGAGAATCAGCTGCATGAAATTCCCGATCAGGGGAGGTAATATTGCAATTAAGTTGGACATGGACAAGGCGTATGACAGGCTTGATTGGCAATTCATGATCTAGGTGTTCAGGACCTTCAGGTTTTTGAAAACTTGGATCGACATAGTTTGGAGATCGATCAGCAACTCGTGGTTCTCCACTATCGTCAATGGTCAAGCTGATGGCTTTTTCAAATCGAGTCATGGTGTCAGATAAGGCGATCCATTATCGTCCACTATCTTCATCATCGCCGCTGAAGCTCTGAGCAGAGATCTGAACCAAATGGTCGGTACCCCCGATTCTATCACTTCCATACCACTAGCGACTGCCCGATCATCACCTACCTAGCCTACGCTGATGACATCCTAATCTTCTCATCCGGTGATGCTGGGTCCGTCGAGGTGGTTAACAATACTCTGCGAAAATACACTAGATGCTCCGTATAGCGTATCAACCCTGTCAAGTGTGTTATATACGCCCACCACACTGCTGATAGAGCCCACACTAACACTAATATTACTTCCTTCTCCGCCGCGTACCCCCTTCTACTATTTAGGGTGTCCGCTGGTGTACGGCAGATCTAATACAGGTCTTTTTGATGAGTCAGTGGGTAAAATCAGAAAAAAAAAGATTGAAGGATGGCACAATGATACCTTATTGCCTGGCGGTAAGATAATTCTGATCCAGCACGTGCTTTCTTCTATACCGATTTACACCCTGGCCGTCTGCTCTCTCCCCAAAAAAGTCCTCACCATGATAGAGAACCTCTTTGCCAACTTCTTCTGGGTCGCTACAAGGCAAGATTAAACATCATTGGGTCAGTTGGAACTCTACAGCTAGACCGACATCCGAGGGTGGCCTAGGGTTCTGCAGGTTGGCACACGTTGTTGACTCTTGCTCGATGAAGACGTAGTAGAAGCTCCGCGAGAATCGCTCCATTTGGGCTCATTTCATGAAGGCCAGATATTTCAAGCATTCTTATCCCACAGTCGCCTCCCACAATAGCATAACATCGGCTTCTTGGTGTCACATTCTGTACGGCCGACGGCACGCTGAACCATTGATTCGTTTGCGGCTGGGCTCGGGCAAATCGTCCCTCTTCTTTGAAAGGTGGTCTGGGGATGACCTTCTTTCCCCTCCCCGAATGCCCCTACCACCAGTGTGATAAGAGACTTATGGGCTAATGACGAGGACTGGAACTGGGGGAGGGTGCGATCGTGGATTGGTGAGGAGGCTGCTGCAGTCTTAGCAGCCTCTGGCTTGGTTTGGGATGGACCTGACTCTCTTTGGTGGTCCCTGACAGCCAACCGCTCCTTCTCCCTGGCATCGGCATGACATGTGGTTTGCGACATCGGTATGCCAACCCCATCATCGCTCATTTTTGGCAATCTTGTATCCCTAAGAAATGGTCCTTTCTATTTTGGAGAGTGCATCGTAAGAAACTCCCCACCGACAACGTCCTCGCCACTATAGGCTTCAGTTTACCTCTGTATGTCATTTTTGCTTAGAATGCAAGCCCAAAATAGTAGAGAACATCGTCTCGACGGGAGACCTGGCTTTGAGGTATGGATCAGGTTCACTACTACTTGCCTTCCGGACCCGACAGTTGGGGGCTTCAACGATCTTCTAGCCACCTGGGGTAAAGCATCTCACGGCCACCAGATCGTCGCAACTGCTATCACGTGGGTTATTTGGAAGAACCGTAACAAATAAAGATACGAAGGGCACCAGTACAACTCTGCCAAACTGATTCTTGAGATCTACAGACATATTCACAAGGTTAGTAGACATTGTAAGCACATCAAGGAGGGGTTCTGGAACTCCCTGAACAACCGTGTTTGAGGTTTTGTGCTAGGTGTTAAGCCTCAGAGCGGGAACTTGCTTCCCCGCTCCTTTTCTTTTATGTTCTTGAGCATACTTGTAAAGGCTACGACATTTTGCGCCTTTTATATGAATATATATGGTTGGTTGGAATATATATATATATATATATATATATATATATATATATATATATATATATATATATAAAAAAAATATATATATATATATATATATATAAGTTATGGGAGAGGAATTGGATAGAGGTGAGATAAGAGTCATAGGAATAATGAGTTATTTTATACATGTATCCTCTCATGAGGTCTGTTGACTGGGGTAGATAGGTTAGACTAATTTAGGAATCTTGATAGGAATAGATAAGGATTACATAAAGAGAATAATTTGGTTGATTTAATCCTCGGTGCATGATTATATATGTGTAGATATGGATCAATATAGATTGGAGAAAATCTATTGAAATAAGTTGAAAGCTTGATCCAATATATATATCTATATCTATAAATGAAGAGAGAGGCAGAGGGCATTGGTTGAGGGATATGCCTAGTTGGAAGAGATATGGTCAAATTAATTTATAAAACTTTTATTATTATTATTATTATTATTATTATTATTATTATTATTAAATCATTTTAGAAATCGATATGTTGGAAATCCAAAATGATAACCAACATCATTTATAATTCCAACAATATATTTTAATAAAATATTTTTATTAAAACAAATTAGTACTTTCAAAACAGTAAATTTTAAACTAGTTTTGATAACAGAAATAATCACAAAAGAAATATTCACTTTTAAAGACGATGATTAAAAATTAAAAAAATTAAAAAATTTGAAAATTTGTGTAGAGGGGTTACAATAGTGGATTATATTTTGTACTTGCTCCAATCCTGACTGAATGAGTTTTTGATGACCATTGTATCTCTCTCCTTGGACCTCTGGACCATCTGATAAGCCGTAGGCCCTGGAACTATTTTTGGAGGGATATGTTTATCTCTGCTTTATTTATTTCCTTGTTATTCCTTATTTCCAGTAGCTACCAGATCTTATCTCCAGAAAACTCTTGATTATGCTATATTAACTGAGATCAAGCATTTGAATCTTATAACATCTGATTTTAATAAAATTTGGTTATCTTTTCCCATGTTATCCTCATTTAGCTACCGTAAATGAGTTACATTATTGATCATGTGATATTGTCGTATAGATATCGCACTACCACTGATGCTGCAACGTAGGCTGGACGTTCTTCCACGTACTCATGCCCGAACTTTCAGGTGCGGGTCGTGACACCCACCTATATGTAAACAAAAGGACCAATAGAATATAGGATGGTCGATCAGCTCCGCTGACTAGGCTCACTGCACCCCGTCCTTATACCAACGGTATGCCGCGATATACCGACGGTATGCTAACTCCCATGGAAGTTTTATAATTTAGGCTATTCAATGGTACGTCAATCTATATACTGGACCTAGTACGGGTCTATGGCTATTTCAACTGACAATATATGGGTCTAGGGTAGTCTCATATGTAATTATCATCCTTAAAATCCAAAATTAGTTGTATCGGTCAGTTAAGCAAGTTAGACATCAATTGTCCTACGGGTGACCTATCCATACGACTCTCGAAACTCTCTCCGAAAATCAAACAACATGATACATGGGTCCACTCTCAGATATGAATATTAGTAATACAAGTGCATGATACCGTATCAATATTGGATACAAAGAACATCAAATACAGGATACTGGATAAATACCCATATAATTAATACGGATATTGGAAATGAGGAGTAACAACACTACCATCATTAAAAAATTTGTCCTCGAAATTTCAACTAAGGGTGGACAAAATAATCAAGACAATCACCATACCATCTACGGGTATATATATATATATATATATATATATATATATATATATATATATAAAATATATATATATATATATATATATATATATATATATATATATATATATATATATATATATATATATATATATATATATATATATATACATCACACAGTGAAGAAAAGTAAACATCCACAAACAAGAATGATATTTCTGTTCTTTCGGTAAAAGATGGCCCCAAGCAACATGAACAAAAATGATATTTTGGTTCTTGAGTACCTTCTCTCTCCGATCAAAAATAGATACGGGCTGCTTCCATAGCATAAGTCGGTATCGACGAGTAGATCTGAATGATCGAGGATATGTCTCAAATATGGAACATACCTATGCAACTGAGACACATAAAACACATCATACACCTCATAAAGTACAGGCGAAAGGAAGAAATGAAAAGCAATATCTTCCACCCGCTCGAGAATATCGAACGGACCAATGTATCGTGGATTAAGCTTTTCTGACCCCAAATCTATAACTCCTCGGGTAGATAAAACTTGCATAAGTACATGGTCGCTGATGTTGAACTCCAAAGGACTCTAATGCTGATTGTCCAATATTGATGCTGCATAATCTGAAGTCGCTTCCTGATCAAATTGACTATCTCAACTGTTTGGGCGATCATCTATGGTTCCAGCATCTTCCTCTCTTTCACATCATCTAATGTTAACGATGATCTATACTTCCTCTCATACAATGTTTCAAACAGAGCCATCTAAACGCTTGCCTGAAAGCTATTATTATAAAAGTGCTCTACTAAATGGTGATAATCTTCAGAAGATCCACTAAAGGAAAGAAAATATGCCACCTTTGTGAGTCGATCTAATATCACCCTAACTGCATCTCGATTAGATGGGATCTAGGTAAACCAGTCACAAAATCTACAGTAATATACTCTCACTTCCACTCTAGAATAAAGAGCGACAACAATGATCTTGTCAGCCTTTGTTGCTTGTCTTCACCTGTTGGCATACTAAACAAAAAGAAACAAATCTCGTTATCTCCTTTCTTCATCGTATGTTACCAGAACAATGATCCTGAGACGATCTAGTATCAGACTCGAGGCCATCACGGCTGACACGGAGAAGGTGGACATAGACACGATGCACACATAATGGTGATGACTATAGTGGAAAAATATGTATAGAAAACAACGGCTAGGCTCCCATATAAATAGGGTGGAGAATCTTAGGTAGATAAGGGTTATTATCGCTTAAAACTCCACTAGATAAATCTCACCTTTAATTTAAATCAATTTAAAACTAATTCAATAAAATATAATCCAAATTTAAAACTAGATAAATTGCACATTTAATTTAAAACTATTTAAAATCTAATTCAATAAAATCTAATCCCAATTTAAATTACCATAAATATTTAAACATTTAACAATTAAAATTTAATGTACCTTTTCATAATTTAAAATAATTTCAAAGACTTTTCAAAAATTAATTTTTACAAATATACATAATTTTATTTTTATGTACATCACATGCAAAAATAGTACATATTATTTATCAGAGAAAAATATTATTTTTCTAAATTATTAACTATACTTGTATAACAAATAAAATAGCTTTTATGTAATAATAAAAATAAAGTTTTCGCAAATTTGGTGCGACACCTTTTACATTCAAACAAACTAGAAGAAAATATTTTCTCCGTATATATATTTGGAAACCAAAATATTTATTTTCTATATTTATTAAAATCTATAATAGAACTTTTGTATACCAATAGAAAATACTTTTTATATACGTATTCGTATTCGACATAGAAATACCATCATAAAAAAAAATCTATAGTAAAATTTTAGGGGTTTACAATTTTAATAACTAACATGCTAGAGGATCAAACATATTATAAGTTCAAGATTCAAGCTTATCAATTCAAATCTCCAACTCATCTATATCAATCGTCATGGATAAGGAGGATATTTCTTGATTATATTATTGTTATCTTAGATTATTTTGTTCTATCTTTATTGTTACTAAATTTCTTATAAATAAGAAGGCTATCAATGTAATCGGTATGGTTGAGATTTTTAACCCACCTCCATATTTTGATTATGCGTTTTCCATCTACCTATTTTTTCTTTTGTCTTCTTGGTATCAGAGCAGGTTGTGATCACTCGATACAATACTGTTTCACCCCAAATACATTACATCAAATCTAAATAATTTCACACACAAAATTCAATCCAAACACTGATGCATCACACCAAATCCAAACAATCCCACACACCACATCCATACAATCCCAAATCCTACTGATATAAGAAATTTCGCACCAAAACAAAATCCAAACAATACCACACACCAAATCCAAATAATTCCACTGATGCTCACACCAAATTCAAACAATCCAACACTCCAAATCCAAACAATCCCACACATTAAATTCAAACAATCCCATTGATGCAGAAAATTCCACACCAAAACTGACAGATGATTTCATTATTTGGTGAATATCTGATCGTCTTCTTTGTAGGTGGAATCAGAACACTCCATGCTGTATAGGAAGCTCTCAAAAGCAATACCAGACATAATAAAGGACAAAAAAGATGATGGATGAACTTGATGCTCTCTCAAATAAGTCCAAGATGCTCTCTCAAACAAGCCCAAGATGGTTGATGAACTGTTCTGGAATCATTACGTGACAAACTATGCATGGCCACCATGCACAGTTTGAGGAGAGATGTTAGAGGATCAAACAAATTACAAGTTCAAGATTCAAGCTTATCAATTCAAACCTCCCACTCATCCATATAAATCATCATGGATAAGGAGGATATTTCTTGATTATATTATTATTATCTTAGATTATTTTGTTCTATCTTTATTGTTACTAAATTTCTTATAAATAAGAAGGCCATCAATATAATCGGTGTGGTTGAGGTTTTTAACCCATCTCCATATTTTGATTATGAGTTTTCCATCTACCTGTTTTTTTTTTCTTCTTAACAAACAAACTCTAGAAATTCTAAATTTCATTATAAGCAGTTCTAAGCTATTTCTCAGGGTTAAGCATTGGTTCTAACCTCATGTTACAAGTTACCCCCTTTAAAATGTTTGTTTCATCAAAAACCAAAGTAACACTTGCAACTAATGACAATCCAACAAGCAAAGCATGCAAATATTATAGAAGGAATTAATACTGTTAAACTTTCTACCCATTAATTAAACCACATTTTTCGAGTCATTGATTCTCACTTCAACTTCTTATAACGCCCTTTGTAACTACCAAGCATATATAATTTTCATGAGGGAGAAAAATAGAACTATAGCTATTCTAGAATCTAACATAAGTAGGTCTAGAGTTATACTAAATAAGGAATATCATGATCAAACAGCCAAATTCTATCTAACAATAAAGGACTGCACTAAATACATTCATCTCCAACACTAGGGTTTTGATCCACTACCAAAATTGCTTGACCTTACTCCTTATGTCGTACCCCTCCATGTTGTTGCTACTGAGTTTGTCCTTGAACCGTTGCTGATAGGCGAGAACCTGTAGGGAAATTTCTTATCTATTGATCGGACAATCTGTTATAAAGGAAGAGTATAAGATTTAATCAATAGTTCTCCACAATATATCTAACTTTGTTGCAGTGACGGCAAACGATATAGATTAATGTATCTAGTAGTTCCGTTGAATATGTATAACTCCAACCGGGGGACTATTGTTGTTCTGTTGGGAACAAAGCGCGGAAACCGTTCCCCCAAACCAGAAAGTCCTGCGAGAGAACCGAGCAAAAGCACACAAACCAAAAAATGCCAAACACAATCGCAGACACAAAGATTTTTTGTCGTGGAAAACCCTTGCGGGAAAAACCACGGGACGATCGGAGTCCAACCCTGAAGAACCTCCACTAATGGAATAAAGAGAATACACCCTCTACAAGCTCCTCCCGATCCAACACGGGCCACCACAACTCACTTGAAAGGAAAATTTTTGATTGCGGACTCCGAAGAACAAGAGATGCCGAAAAATTATTCGAAGCAATCCCTCCTTCACAATAGTCCTTAATCCTCTCTCTCTCAAAGATTGTAAAGCACTCTTTGTTTTGAGATGATTTTACAACTAGCATGCATCACCCTTTTATAAGCCCTTGGTAACCCATACATGGAAGGCCAATATATATGGAAACTTCCAATATAAATCAATCATATATTTAATGAAAATCCAATCATAATTAGCTTACCATAATTGGAAACTCAATAATATAGAAAGCTACTATATGAAGGGTCCAATCAAAAATATATAATCAAAGTAACTATGAAAATCCAATCATATATTTCCTTACTATATATGTACCAAAATAAAATCCATGTACTCCCCAACCTTCTCCGACACACGGATGGCGCTCGTCGCTCTCCGGGGTATTCTCCACATAGGTGGGAACCCCACCCACTCCAACAAATCTCCTCCTTCACAACTATATGGAGGAGGTCGTCATCCCGACGATCTGCCTGCAGTACTTAAACTTCCCCCTCGGAAGAACCTTCGTGAGCATGTCCGCTCCATTGTCATCAGTATGAACCTTCTCAAGTGTCGTATCCTTCTTCTCAACCACATCCCGTATCCAATGATACCGAGTCTCGATGTGCTTGGACCGACTATGAAATGTCTGGTTCTTCACAAAGTGAATAGCACTTTGACTGTCGCAAAGCAAAGTATACTGCTATTGCTTCAGTCCTATTTCCTGCAGCAGCTTCTTCATCCACAGCAACTCCTTGTAAGCCTCCGTCGCCGCAATGTACTCTGCCTCTGTCGTCGACAAGGCAACACACTTCTGCAACCGCGACTGCCACGATACCGCTCCTTCAGCAAACATCATCACATAGCCCGAAGTCAATCGCCTCGTGTCTACATCTCCAGCCATATCAGCGTCAGTATACCCAACCAGCTTCGGCTCATCACCACCAAAAGAAAGTCTCCAATCGGCAGTGCCCTGAAGGTATCGTAGAATCCACTTGACCGCACTCTAATGTACCCTTCCAGAATTTGAAAGGTACCTGCTAACTGTGCCAACTGCATGAGCGATGTCTGGCCTTGTACACACCATAGCATACATAAGACTTCCCACAGCTGAGGCATATGGAACCCGCTCTATATCTTCCTTTTCGTCCTCGGTAGATGGACACTGCTCCTCAGTAATCTTAAAGTGAGTCGTAAGGGGGCAACCCACTTTCTTCGACCCGTCCATACCGAAACGCTGAAGTACCCGGTGAATGTACTTCTTTTGGGACAAATGTAGCAGCTTGGACTCTCTCTCTCTCGGCTGATCTCCATCCCAAGAATAGTCTTCGCTGCGCCCAAATCCTTCCTAGAGAAGGTCGCACCCAGTTGGCGCTTCAACTCCACTATCCTAGTGGCATTCTGACCCACTAACAACATATCGTCTACATAGAGCAATAAAATGATGAAATCATCCTCGGCAAAGTACCTCACAAATACGCAATGGTCCGACGTCGTCCGTGCATAGCCATGCTCCCCCATAAACGACTCAAACTTCCTGTACTACTGCCTCGGAGCCTGCTTCAGACCACACAAGCTCTTCCTCAATCGGCAGACCAAATGTGACTTGTCCTTCTCACAGAATCCCTCTGGCTGCTCCATGTATAACTCCTCTTCAAGATCATCGTGGAGGAATGCCGTCTTCACGTCCATCTGCTCGACCTCTAAGTCAAAACTGGCTGCCAATGCTAGCACCACTCGAATAGACGACTGTTTGACGACTGGCGAAAAGATCTCATCATAATTCATGCCTTTTCACTGACCGTAGCCTTTAACTACCAGCCTCGCTTTGTATCGAGGGCGAGTAGCATCATCCGTCTGCTTCACTCTAAACACCCATCGATTCTTTAAAGCCTTCTTTTCCTTTGACAATTGTACCAGCTCATAAGTGGAATTGGCATGTAAGGAACTGATCTCCTCCTGTATAGCCTCCATCCACTCCTACCTGTGTTCGTCTTCTATAGCCTCTACAAAACTTTCGGGCTCTTCCCCATCAGTCAATAGCACATATTTACCCGATGAGTATCTCGTAGATGGTCAATGCTCTCTGTCGCTCCTTCTCAGTGGAGCCACTGGTGCTGGCTGTATACCAATAGCCTCCTCCCCTTCAGGAACTGCCTCCCCGGCATGCTCATCCTCCTGAGGGACACCCTGACCACCATCAGCAGGCTGATGATCAAGGTTGGGAGCAACTCCATGTACTGGCTCCCCCATAATGGGATCCTCTGCGATGTCCTTTGGAAACTGCTCGAAGCAAAATGACTCTAACTCAGGCAATTCCTCAGCCTCAGAAGGCGTCTCGGAATCCTGAGTGTTGGTCATGGTCTGATCCTCGATGAACACCACGTCCCTGCTTCTATAGAGCTTTTTTTCCACCGGGTCGTAGAGTCTATAGCCAAACTCATCCCGACCGTAGCCGACAAAGACGCATCGCCTCGTCTTCGGCTCAAGTTTGGTCCTCTCGTCCTTCGAAGCTTACAGCCAAACACTCACAGGTGATTGTATGACGGCTCTTTGCCGTACCATACTTTGTCAGGCACATCACCCTGCAAAGGAGCACTAGGAGATAAACTAATAACATAAGCAGCTGTGAGAAGAGCCTCACCCCAATAACTGTCCGGCAAGTTTGCTTCTGACAGCAAATACCGCACCCTCTCCATCAGTGTCCTGTTCATGCTCTCCGCTACACCATTGAGCTGAGGTGTCTTGGGTGGAGTCTTCTGGTGTCGTATCCCTGCTCTCTACAATAAGCATCAAAGGGACTAATGTATTCGCCGCCGTTGTCGGACCGAACACACAATAACTTCTTGCCCGTCTCTCTTTTAACAGAGTCCTGAAACTCTTTGAAAGTAGGCAGCACCTGATCCTTGGTCTTTAAGGCATAGACCCAAACCTTCCTGGAACAGTCATCAATAAAAGTTACAAAGTAAGAAGTGCCACCAATAGATTTTACCTTCATAGGACCGCAGACATCCAAGTGAATCAACTTGAGCAACGCCGGCTTCCCTAAACTTGGATGACTTTGGAAAGATACTATATTTTGCTTTCCAGCTAAACAGTGCGTGCACTTCTCTAACTTTGTAGACTTGAGCCCTGGAATCACCTTCCTGTTCACCAAGTAGCTCATCCCCTTCTCGCTGATATGGCCGAGCCGCCTGTACCACAACTCGGTAGACGCATCACTAACTGCGTTCACCTTCTGTGCCCCCTGTGCGCTCCCCTCCATATAGTAGAGGCCGGACTTCTTGCTTCCTCTGGCAATCACCATCGAACCTCTGGAAAGCTTCTACTGACTATTTTCGAAGAGACTGAAGAATCCCTCATCATCCAACCTTCCAACCGACACCAGGTTGAAACGGATATCAGGGACATGACGAACATCTTTGAGAACAAGAACTACACCCGTCTTCGTCCTCAAATGCACATCTCTAATGGCAACCGCCTTTGACACATCTTTATTGCCCATCTTCAACACTCCACAGTCGTCTGTCGTGTAAGTGGCAAATAGTGCCCTATTGTAAGATACATGCGCTGAAGCCCCTGAGTCCACCAGCCAGGAATTGTCATCGTAGGCGAGGTTTGTGATAACCTCATCACCTACGACGATCACATCGCCTCCATGTATCGAAGCCGCCGCTGTAGTGTTCTCATCTTGCTTCCCCTTGTCGCCCTTCTTCTCTCTCTTCCAAGCGAAACAGTTCTGCTTGATGTGTTCCTTCTTGCCACAATGGTAACACTCTGAGTCCTCGTACCGACCCTTGGACTTCCCTCTGCTCTTGTCTCTGCCACCACCTGGACCCCTGCTTTTGCCCCTTCCGCGGCTCTCCGAAACTAGTACCTCTGAGTGATGGGATGTGGATGAAGTGCCCTGAGAACGTCTCCACATCTCTTTATTCTGTACCCCGCTCTTGGCAAACTCCAGACTGACCACGCCTTCCGGAGCAGAAGCGATCATAGATACTCGTACGGTCTCCCACGAGTTTGGCAATGTACATAGCAACCAAAGTCCTTGAACCTCGTCGTAGAACTTGACTCCCATCAAGGATAGCTGGTCCACCACGCCCTGGAACTCACTCAAGTGATCCGTAATGGATGTACCATCTTTGTACCGCATACCCATCATCGTCCGGATCAAGAACAATTTGTTTACCCCGGTCTTTTTTGCGTACAAAGATTCCAGCTTCTCCCATAACGTCTTTGCATGCTCAATATTGGCAACGTGGTTGTACACGTTCTCGTCAACGAACTGCCGCATGTACCCACACACCTGTATATGCTCGAAGTTCCAGTCCTCATCGGATTTGTCACTGGGCTTCTCGAATGCAAATACTGGAAGATGCAGCTTCTTGACGAACAACAAATCCTTCATCTTGCTCTGCCAATAATGGTAGTTGGTACCGTTCAAGTTCACCATGTGCACCGGCTTCGCGTCCATCTCTGTATCCTGGTTTGACTGTCAACTCCTGACACTTCTTTGAACCCAAAGCTCTGATACCACTCTGTTGGGAACGAAGCGTGAAAACCGTTCCCCCAAATCAGAAAGTCCTGCGAGAGAATCGAGCAAAAGCACACAAACCAAAAAATGTCAAACACAATCGCAGACACAAAGATTTTTTGACGTGGAAAACCCTTGCGGGAAAAACCACGGGACGATCGGAGTCCAACCCTGAAGAACCTCCACTAATGGAATAAAGAGAATACACCCTCTACAAGCTCCTCTTGATCCAACACGGATCACCACAACTCACTTGAAAGAAAAAAAATTTTGATTGCGGACTCCGAAGAACAAGAGATGCCGAAAAATTATTCGAAGCAATCTCTCCTTCACAATAGTCCTTAATCCTCCCTCTCTCAAAGATTGTAAAGCACTCTTTGTTTTGAGATGATTTTACAACTAGCATGCATCACCTTTTTATAAGCCCTTGGTAATCCATACATGGAAGGCCAATATATATGGAAACTTCCAATATAAATCAATCATATATTTAATGAAAATCCAATCATAATTAGCATACCATAATTGGAAACCCAATAATATGGAAAGCTACTATATGAAGGGTCCAATCATAAATATATAATCAAAGTAAATATGAAAATCCAATAATATATTTCCTTACAAAATATGTACAAAAATAAAATTCATGCACTCCCCAAGCTTCTCCGACACATGGATGGTGCTCGTCGCTCTCCGGGGTATTCTCCATATAGGTGGGAACCCCACCCACTCCAACAGTTGTGGCTAAAAATCTCTTTGTTGGTTATTGGGCTACTTGGACGGTCCTGAACCATTGCCTCTTCTATTATTTTCTACGGCCCTTTTCAGCTTTGACTCCAAATCCTTCTCAATCGTTTGGGCCACACTGACAATCTCGTCGTACATCTATATTCTACTAGACGCTACATAAAGCTAAATCTCCTATGATAAACCTCGACAAAAATAATGAACTTGGTTCTATGGGTCCCTTACCATTCTTTCAGAAAAGTGACTGAACCGGATGAATTGAGTCGCATACTCGTCCCAACTCTGGTTGCCTCAACTTCATGAATTAGTTCTCCAGTGCCTCATTGGCTATCGTTCGAAAAATTCTTCTTGAAAAGTGTCTTAAAGGTATCCCATGTAGCATCTGGTGTGCATAATCTTGCATCATCTTTGTACCAAGTCAGTACCAGGTCTTTATCTATAAGCATGATGCCTCCATTAACAAATCTGTTGGTAATTAGGTTCCCCCAGAAGGTTCTTTATATCTTTGATTCACTCATCTGCATATAATGCTCCTTTGGTTCCAAAGAACTCCAAAGGTGACATGCGTCTAAAGTCCATCATATTGCCTATATTCTACTATTGGACAGCTTCTTTATCCAATGACTGTTGTAGAATCTGAGTTTGACCTTTCTAGGAATTTATCATACCTTCTGTAGCACTCTAAATATCTATACTTCGTCCGTCGACACTACTATTTGAGATAGTGGGGGTGTGTAACGTCCCAGTCCCAAAGTACATAGGACTAGGTACGTAGACATGCCAGCTGTATACATACAAAATATACTCCAATATATGAAAATCTCGTATGTATACACAAGCTATAAAATGCAGTAAACCAATAGTAATCTAATCTCATCCACAAAATGAAAGAATAAAAGATATATCATAAATCAACATCGAATAATCATTGAACAAGATATTTGGCGGAGACAAATCTACTACCAACTATTTAAAAGAAAAGAAGTACATGACATAGGAAATGATTTAGCGAAGGTAGCAAGGAAGATCCAAGACACGTCATCTTTGAAGGAATGGAGAAGATCACGATATCGGCTAAAATACCTGCGAAGGACAAGAACATACACCTGTAGAGATCACCAAGTCCTCAGATGGACGTAACAAGATACATAATATCATGCCATATAAACTGTGATATATAAAAAAATAAAGGGATGCATGCAATAGGGTGTCTAACCGTACTATAGTGACTATGCAATTAAGAACAACCTTCACATATGGGCACTCTGGCTATATAGCAGTGGCATCGTCCCTTCCTTCGGGAACCAGTTGCCTCTGTCCATAACGCTTGGTGAACGTCAGAGGGAATCAGTAATAAAAACGTCCATAACGCTCCATGAACATCAGAGGGAACCAGTAATAGTAAGGTGAACCTGCGTCTCCAGTGGAGCTTCAGGTACAAAAGCAATGTATATGTGGCCCATACATCAAGGAACTGTTCTTCCCACCCAATGCCTAGTAGAGTCACATCCATGACTCCTATAAACCTCTAGCAACTGCTAAGTCCACTAGCATACAATTCTATTGGCAGTTGCTCCTAACTGTTGCACGTCTCATATGTATCGGTGGCCAGCCGACTACGCGAGTATGTGTCCTACATGTGACTCACAACTCGTGATTAGCATGTGTCAAGGCCATATGGGATATACCAATACATCATGTCAATTGGTGGTCCTCTAGCACTAAGTCAATGCAGTAAAATAAATAAACAGTAAAATCGATTAACTCGGTCGCTTGCACCCCAAGTATGGCATGGACGCACATGAGATAAAAACTGCAATAAAATGAATCTAAATAGCAGAAATAAATGTAAATAAATCACAGAGTATAGTGGCAAGGTATCTTGCCTGGTATTGTGCCCGATGTGGTGTGATAATCTGACATGTCCTGATTGACCAACAGCTATGATTGATATGTAAAGGTCTAAAGTCGTGTGGAATATGTAAGCACAATTAGTCGTGGTCAAATGCGATAATCGAAGAAAAATTTAGGAAAATAATTACGTATATTATATTTTGGAAAAATACTTTATAATATTTGAAAAACTAGATTATTAGTCAAAATATGTTTTTAGGCAAAATACTTGAAAAGTAAAAGTCGTTTTTAGGTCAAAAACTATAATTTACTTAATAAAATATCTTATATAAATACTAAAAAAAATGATAATTTAGAAACTGGTTTTTATTTGCTAAAAATATTTTAGGTTAAATACTAGATTATAGATAAATCATTTGTGTGGCAAATAAAACATACTTGCTTACATATATTTTTCTAGGCAAAATGTCGTAGCAAAATAATAATATTTTTAGAGCTTATAAGCCCCATCCATCTTGAACTATATGTAGGGTCAGAACCCAACACTATATTTTTGTTATAATATAACTATTTTTACATAAGAATAACTAAAATAAAATAACAAGCAAATAATACCAACACAATACTATTCTTCATATATCAGTACATATACTTATATTGGCAAATCAGTAATAGAATAAAAAATACGATTAATAATAATAATACATATATATATATATATATATATATATATATATATATATATATATATTTGTTAGCTAATATATGTATATGAATACTGCAACAAAATAAACTTAATAATATTATAAAGTAGCAGAACAGCAGCAGTGGTGCTACTGCACCTTATTTTATTAAATAAGAGAGAGGGACTTTTTTTTAACTAAGTATTGAGAAAGAGAGGGAGAAAGAAACGAGCGGTGGGGAAAGAGAGTGGTGGAGAGTGAAATGAAAAGAAGAGAAAGCCGAACAGGGACTCACCGGAGTCAGGTTGTGCGACATTGGGGCGCTGTTGGAGAGGCGCGTGCTTGCGGGGCACGGAGGCTCAACTGACGCACGACCGGGGCGGGCAAGATGATGGCTCGACCGCGGAGGAGGGCCGGATCCAGCGACTCAGATGAGGGGTGATGCCGGAGGAGCTCGCCTCCGAAGGTTCTGGCACGGCCGGTCGACTGAAGTGGCGGTGGTCTCTGGTTCAACTCCACGCGTCCATCGGCGCATCGGGGTTCTAGATCTGGGGGTGCGATCGTAGTCGTGGCGGTGGTGAGTGGTGGTGTTGTTCGGATGATGGCAGTAGGGAAGATGGTCGGTCCGGTGGTGGGGTGTTGCTGATAATGGTCAGGTGAGGGTTTTGTCGCTGTGGCTGTCGGGGTAGCGATGGTGGTATTTAGGTGAGGTGGCGGCCGAAAAGAGACGAGTGTTGTGGTGGCATGAAGTCGCTGGTTGTCGATTGCAGGGGCTCCGGCATGGATTGGTCGGAGAAGGCGCAGCTAGATGGGCGGCTACGGATGCTTGGCCATGGGTCGCCGGTGAGGGCGGTGGTGGTGGTCAACCGCGAAGCCGAGGAGGATGGATGGATACATGGGTGGCAGATTTGGGTTAGGGATTGGTTGCGTCATGTCGGGGGGTGTCCGACATGACGGAGGATGAGTTGTTGCGGAGAGTTCGTGTCCGGGTTTTGTCGGACACACTGGAAATGTAATTGTAAAAGAATAAGGTATTGGAAGGACACCCGGGGTCGGACCCGATGCCGTCATGCTGACACGAATAATTTTGGACACGGACACTTTGTACGACACTTGTGGAAAAATATTGCAATAAAATTTTACATGAAAAAGAGCAACGGGGCTCTCCTTATATAGCAGGTGGCGCTCCTAGTTAGATAAGGGTTTGGATTCTTTTAAATGCCCTCCTAGATAAATATCACAGCAAATTAAATTAGTTCAATCAAATCTAAATCCAATCTAGATAAATATCATACTTAGCTTAAACTACTATAAAAAATCAATAAGATAAATAAATCACCATATCAATCACAGAAATTTTCAAATTACCCTTTTATAAAAATAATAATAAATAATCTCAAAAATCATAATAAATATTTAAATATTTGGAACACTTCTTCTTCTTCTTTTTTTACAAATAAATAAAATAATTATAATTATTTTTCAAAAATAAAAAATATACATGAATTAAATTTCATGTACCTCGTATGTGAATGGAACATATTATTTATAAATATTATTTCTTATATTATCATCAATACTTTTAGAATAAATAAAATATCATTTTTATAATAAATAAAATAAAATGAAGTTTTGTAATCATGTAGCATTTTATAACTTCAAGTAAAATAAAAATATTTTTCTTATACTATTTTTGAAAGGTATACATATTTAAATTAAATAGAGAAAGTCTATAACAAAACTTTTTATTTAAAAAATATATATCTCGTATATATGTATTCGCACTCAACGTACAAATACTAAAAATAAAATCAATACGAAAATAAATTAATTAAAAATTATAAAAAAAAATTAGGGGGTTTACAGGGTGTCCTAAAGTCGAGTGTTTATGGTGTCTGCGTGTGTAATGTCTGTGGTTCGTATTGCGTATCTTGGTATACGTATACGTAATTTGACCCGTATTGTATGTCTTCCTGCTTGATTTATTCTAGCATTTCATTGATTGGTTTATTCTTGGGTTGGTTCGGCTTGGCTTGGTTTGCTTTGGTTCATCATGAACCAAAGGTGAACCCTCCCACCTACCACCATCATCCTCATATATATTTCCACCTAACACTCTCTCTCTTCATTACTACTTCTCTACCATTACTTCTTCAACCACCAGGAGGGAGAGAGAGAGGGAGAGCTTAGGCAAGGGCAAACTTGCTTCATGATGGATCTCATGTTTTATTGTTCTATTCTCTTCCTTACTAGATTCTAAGCCTCTTTAGAACTGGAAGTTTTCGGTTTTGATGGTTATATTTTTATAGATCTAAGTTTTAAGTTCCTTCTTGTTTAGTTTTCTTGGTTTTGATCTCTAAAAACTTGGTATTTCCAAAAATTAGTGGTTCCACGTTGTAGAGAATTCAATTTCATGCAGTTTTGGCTTTTGTTTTGCTTGATTCCGACTTCGGATGAGTAAGTTATGGCCATTACAAGTTTTCAGAACTCTCATGGCTGAACTTGCTATTTGGGGACGATGAACCCCATGCGCCGGGAACCCCATGCGCCCGGGAGGCAATGCGCCGGGAGGCCATGCGCCGTGAAGACCCGACAACGCATTCTTTGACTCCGTGCGTGTCCTGCGCATAGGTTCCTTACGCGCATGTACTGAAGACGCAACGTGAGTTTAAAATCCCATGCGCCGATTGCGCAGGAATCCCATGCGCCGATTGCACAGGAATCCCATGCGCCGATTTGTGCAGGAATCCCATGCGCCAATTTGTGCAGGAATCCCATGCGCCGATTGTGCAGGAATCCCATGCACCGATTGGTGCAGGAATCTCATGCGCCGATTTGTCCAGGAATCCCATGCACCAATTTGTGCATGAATCCCATGCGTCGGAATTGCTCTATTTTACTGTTTTTGCCTGTTTAAGTTGTTTTGTTGCTAGAATCTTGAAAAACTTAAAATATGAAAGTTGTAGATCTTTTTCTTGGCTTCAAGAATATGTCACTAGTTATTTTATGCAAGTTTTTCTCATTCATGATAATGTAAGAATAGAACACGATAGTGGCCCGCTGTGACGCACTCTTGACCAGTAAACTGACATAATATATCTCGACATGCTGTTATGACAGCTAGCCTGACATGACAAGTATGAAGGACCTGGACACCGTGGGCGATTGTGTTTGCACAAATAAATCAGTACTGTCTTGCATCATGTCTAGGATAAGGATCCCTGTGTACCACGGTCAGGGATATCTACTGCAATTGACTAAGGCTAATAAACTAAAATAATTCAGTAGTCATGAAGAGATTTCCCAGCTACAGGCAATCCCGTTATCTGGGCGCACTAACGGACTTGTAGCCTACCAACGAGTAGGGCACATTTCCAGCACACAGTCAAGTGGTGCACCCTTCACAAACGGTCATTCGACCCGAATAACCTGGATGGTATGCAGGGCTTGTGGCTGTTGGGATAATCTCATTGCATCTTGCTAGTAACTAGGGCTGTGATAACCCTAGTTAGTTAAAGTATCAAGTCGTACTTATTGCTTGGCCGTGATTGATTGGATGAAGTTTATTCTAGCTTAGTCTTATCCTGATCCCGTACAAGCTTTTATCCTGACATGATTTCTTGTATCGATAAATGATGGGATACCAAGTTCTGTTCAGATGAAGGGTTACAACCCCGGTCCTTGTTTGGTTTAAGGATTGTAACTTGGCTATCTGAATAGTTCCATGGTTATCTTATCATATATCGTCCTGCTTATTGTACTAGCCTTAACAATAAAGATCAGGAGTCCAGTTTTGTTCAGGCGAAGGGTTACAACCCCGGTCCTTATTTAGTTTAAGGGTTGTAACCTGGCTCCCGGAGCAGTTCTGTGTCCTCTCATCGTTTATTGTCCTATTATAATCCCCTGTCATGCTCGTCATGTTTTACCTTACTTCAATACCATGATTATTTATATTAGCCTTAACAATAAAGATCAGCGGTCCAGTTCTGTTCAGACGAAGGGTTACAACTCCGGTCCTTGTTTGGTTTAAGGGTTGTAACCTGGCTCCCGGAGCAGTTCTGTGTCCTCTCTTCGTTTATTGTCTTGTTACCTTATCAATAGTAATTGAGGCGGGTTTCTATTCAGGCGAAGGATTGCAACCCCAGTCCTTGTTTGGTTTAAGGGTTGCAGTCTGGCTACTTTAATGGTTTCTCCGTGCTCAATATATTATTGTTATCTCAGTTATTATCAGTATCTTTTAATTACCTTTACTATTTATTTGTGATATGCTGGTTTTAGTTCCTAAGTGAAGCCTCCTTTGTGGCACTTGCTCTTTCTGGGGTCTGACCCAGCTGGTTTTGTATGGCCAGATATCGGAGCAACACCAGAGGATCTACCGACCTTCCAGCCAGATGGTGACCACCAGGCATAACCCTGGCAACGAGTGGATTTCTTTTTATCCTCCCACTTTATTGTAAAAATTATTCTTTAAAGGCGTTTAGTCGGCGAGCACGTGTTAGCTTGTATTGCACCTTATTTACTGTCTGCCTACGGGCTGTAACATGATTGACAAATCCTAGGGTTGATCATGTATGACTGAACTCTTGCTAGTCCTGACATTTTGTACGACTAGCTTCATGATCATCCAATATGTAATGTATGGGATGCCTTACTATTGTATATTTGATGTTCTAATATCTTGTGACTGCTACTACTTGTTTTTGATTGAGACAATAGGCTTGTTCATGACCATAGGAGACTGATAGATTGTAGTTAAACCCTCATGTATCTAGACAGCCGTGACCGTATAACGAGGTGGGTTGTACTTCATTATACGTAGCTGGCTATGTACGCCCCCGCTCTCTAGTATTCTGGTTCTGGGGCGTGACACGGTTTAAGTGGTGGCCCATACAGGTCTTGTAAATCAAGATATGTGAGGGTTACCGAATAGATGTCTCAATCAGTACTCGCCCTTGATCTCTACTCGTATCCTCTGAATCCCTGTAATCTTGACCTGATCCCATGCTTGTATCGTTGATCTGTCCTGGTCCTTCCTTATTGTTCCCTATGTCGTCTTCTTCAGCGGCATTGTTCCTGGACCTGCCGATCAGCAAGGCGGAGCACCTCCCGCAGACCAGCAGCAACCTGGAGATCAAGCCCAGCATTCCGGAGTAGCCTTCAGAGTCGTGCCTACCGGAGAAGAGCCACCAGTTCAGCCCGTCCAACCTGTAGAGCCTGATGATGGCACTTTGGTTGGTCTCATCAGGTCCCTATTAGACTCCCAGGATCGTTGAGGAGATGTCTTGTACCAGGCGATGGCAGACGCTTTGACCAGAGGAGGTCATCAGGGTAATAGTGCGGCCAACAACTTCAAGCGCTTGAACCCTCTCTTCTTCGACGGCAGTGAAGATGCGATCGCTGTAGATGCATGGCTTCAGGACACAGAGGTGATTCTAGAAGCAGCCAGGACTCCAGAGAACGAGAAGGTGGCCGTAGTGCGCCTGCAGTTACTAGATCTTGCCCGCAGCTGGTGGGCAGCGTAGGCCGATGGATTAGTGGCCCCTATTTCATGGGCAATATTCAGGGAGAGATTTCAGACCAAGTATTTTGATGCTGTAGCTCGGTACGACCTACAGACGAGGTTCACCAATCTGAAGCAGATGGGCAGGACGGTCGACGGATATGCGGACGAGTTTTCGAGACTTAGTCGGTTTGCTCCCACCTTGGTAGCGACCGAGTTTGATAGAGCCCAGCATTCCAGTAGGGGCTTCATCTGGAGATTCTATTGGCAGTGGAGCAGTTTGAGCATCAGACTTTTGATACTGTGTTGAGAGCAGCTCGGAGGCATGAATATACCTCCCAGAGGATCATGGATAGGACCGGAGGTCGGAAGCGATCTCACGGCCAGATGAATCAGTCATTAGCACCAGCCTCGGCAGCCAGGGCTTTGACCATTGGAGCTCCGAGGCGGGCGGCCTCAGTAACGTCGGTTCAGTATTCAACCCCGACGCACCTTCAGCAGCAGAAGCAAAAGCAGTCTTCCGCAGTGGGATGTTCACACTGCGGGAAGCCAGGGCATGTGGTATCGGAGTATCGCAAAGCACAGGGTTTATGCTTGGCTTATGGTGCCCCAGACCACAGGATTGGGAACTGTCTGAACAGGGGGAGTTCTTCCCCAGCCATCTCTAGTCCTTCAGTTAGAGGACCAGCACCAGTCCAGCAGCAGCAGCTGCAGTACCCATTCCCGAGGCTATTGCCGACGCAGGCCCAGGCATTCCAGCAGCAGAGACCGCAGTAGTATGCCCAAGCCCAAGCCCTGATCCAGAGCAGATAGAGGAATTTTTAGCAGAGGGGACCCGCACCCAGAGGGCATGGTCAAGTGCTGGCTTTGACCATGGGAGAAGAAGGAATAACACCAGGTGAGGTTGTGGCAGGTACTATTCTCGTTAAAACCTTTCCAGCTTCAGTATTATTTGATTCTGGTGCCTCGCATTCATTTATGTCTGCACAATTCGCGACACGAATAGGATTGGAGCCCGAGTCATTATCAGTGAGACTCAATATACTTACTAGTAATAGACTTTTAGGAGTAGATAGAGTGTTTTCCTCGTGTCGGATCGTAGTTAGCAGTAGGGAATTCCCTGCTAGATTGATAGAGTTTCCGATGGCCGATTATGATGTGGTCTTAGGGATGGATTGGTTGAGGGACCAGTATGCTAGGATAGACTGCCACATTGGCAGGGTTATTTTTAGCATTCCAGGCGAGCCGGAGTTTTCCTTCTCCCAAGGCGAAGTTGAACCTTCTCCTCCAGTGTTGCGGATGGCAGTAGCAATAGTACAGTTACCTCGGATAGACGAAGAGTTTCCAGATGTTTTCCCAGAAGAGCTTCCAGGGATGCCGCCAGAGCGAGAGATCGAGTTTACCATCGACATGATTCCCGGGACAGCCCCAGTGTCAGAGAGAGTCTACAAGATGGTGCCGTCAGAGCTAGAGATATTGTACAAATGATTGAAGAACTCAGAACCAAGGGATTCACTTGTGCTAGTGGATCGCCTTGGGGAGCCCCGATGCTTCTGGTAAAAAAGAAGGATGGTACATCCAGTTTATGTATTGACTATCGTATCTTGAACTCGGTGACAATCAAGAACAGATACCCTCTCCCGAGGATAGATGACTTGTTTGATCAACTCAAGGCGGCAGCAGTGTTCTCGAAGATTGACTTGCGGTCAGGATATCATCAGATCAGAGTCAGAGAGCAGGACATCCCGAAGACAGCTTTCAGATCCAGATATGGGCATTGGGAGTTCCTTGTTGTGCCATTTGGAGCGACCAATACGCCGGCTGTATTTATGGACCTCATGAATCGTATCTTCATGCCTTATTTGGATTAGTTTGTGATTGTGTTCCTAGACGACATCCTGGTCTACAGCAAGATTGAAGTAGAGCATGAGCAATATCTCAGAGTTGTTCTTCAGGTTCTCCGAGAGCACCAGTTGTATGCTAAGTTTAGTAAATGCGAGTTCTGGCTCGATCGCATTTCGTACTTGGGTCATATCATCACCAAGGGAGGAGTGGAAGTGGATTTCTAGAAGATTGTGGCCATTGAGACATGGCCAGTGCCCAGCACGGTTGCAGAAGTTCGCAGTTTTCTTGGATTGGCCGGCTACTACCGGCGATTTGTTTCAGACTTTGCTCGAATTTCAGCGCCATTGACCTAGTTGACCCGCAAGGATATGCAGTTTGCTTGGACAGCAGAGTGCCAGGATTCTTTTGAGAAGTTGAAGCGAGGCTTGATGACGGTACCCATTCTCACGCTTCCAGATGAAACTGGAGGATTCTCAGTATATTGCGATGCTTCAGACAGAGGTTTAGGATGTGTTCTGATGCAGCATAGGAAGGTAATAGCTTATGCATCACGACAACCTCGTGATCATGAGAGGAATTACCCAACACATGACTTGTAATTGGCAGCAGTAGTGTTTGCACTTAAGTTATGGAGGCACTACTTGTACGGAGATAGGATGGAGATTTTCACCGACCACAAGAGCCTGAAGTATGTGTTCACCCAGAAGGATCTCAACATGCGTCAGAGGAGGTGGCTGGAGCTACTTGTGGATTATGATATCAACTTGCAGTATCACCCAGGGAAGGCCAACGTTGTTGCAGATGCATTGAGCAGGAGAGCCGGAGTTTATTTCCTAACAGCACAACCAGAGCTGTTAGCAGATCTTCAGAAGATGGATATAGAAGTTATTCTCCCTTCCAGTGTGGCATTGATGGCCAGCTTGCAAGTTCAGTCCACTATAGTCTAGAGGATCCGGATGGCGCAGTCAGCAGATTCCAAGCTTCAGCGACTCAGAGCAGAATGTGAGGCAGGATGAAGACCAGAGTTATGTATCCATGAAGATGGTACACTTCGACATGGAAAGCATCTTTGTGTACCCAGTAGAGATATCAGACATGAGATCATGACAGAGGCTTATAGTTCGCAGTATTTTATTCATCCCGACGGTACGAAGATGTACCGTGATATCCGTCAGCACTTTTGGTTGAATGGCATGAAGAGGGAGATAGCCCGGTTTATCTCTCGATGTTTGGTTTGCCAACAAGTTAAAGCTGAACATCAGAGGCCAGCTGGACTTCTTTAGCCCTTGCCCATTCCAGAATGGAAGTGGGAGCATATAACCATAGATTTCGTGACTGGATTACCTAGATCCCCGGCTAGCAGAGATGCTATTTGGGTTATTATAGACAGGCTCACGAAGGTGGCTCATTTTCTCCCGTTCAGAGTAGGTCAGTCGACGGCTCAGCTAGCAGAGATGTATCTCTGACAGATTGTCAGATTGCACGGTGTACCAGTCAGTATCACCTCGGACAGAGATTCAAGATTTACGTCGCACTTTTGGCGTAGCCTGCAAGAGAGTTTGGGAACTCGCCTCCAGTTCAGCTTCGCTTATCATCTGCAGACTGATGGCCAGTCAGAACGCACGATCCAGACTCTCGAAGATATATTGAGATCTTGTACACTCGACTTCGGTGGTTCGTGGGAAGATCACCTGCACCTGGTGGAGTTCTCTTACAACAACAGTTTCCAGGCCAGTATCCAGATGGCACCGTTCGAGGCACTGTATAGTAGGAAGTATCGATCCCCGCTAGCATGGGACGATGTCGGAGAGAGACAGATGCTCAGATCGGAAATGATTGCTCAGACCGTTGAAGTGGTCAGAAGAGTCAGAGAACATCTTCGAATTGCCCAAGAGCGCCAGTGTCATTAGGCCGATTCTCATCGACGACCCCTTGAATTCTCGGTCGGCGACCATGTATTCCTAAGGATTTCGTCTAACCATGGCGTCATTCATTTCGGCGTACGGGGAAAGCTTAGTCTAGGTATATAGAGCCGTTCGATATTCTGGAGCGAGAAGGTGATGTGTCCTATCGTCTCGCTCTTCCGCCGTCGCTAAGAGAGGTGCATAACATGTTCCATGTATCTCAACTACGACGGTATATTCTGGACCCGAGCCATATCCTGGATCATTCAAAATTGGTTGTTGGTACCAACCTTTCGTATAAGGAGAGACCCGTGTCTATATTGGACCGGAGAGAGAAGATACTCAAGAACAAGACTATCAAGTTAGTCCGAGTTGCTTGGGGTCATCACTCTTTGGGTGAGTCAACGTGGAAGCGTGAGGATGATATCCGATCGCGATACCCCGACCTGTTTGACTCGTGAGGTATAATGTCCTCCTTATACCTCATGCCTTTGATTCCTTGCTTGCATGATTGATTGATTGCCTAGTATAGCTTGCTTGTGATTAGTATAGCTTGTTCTTGCCCCTCTAGCCTTTTAATTAAATTCCAAGGTCGGAATTCTTTTAAGGTGGGTAGAGTTGTAATACCTGTGGTTCGTATTGCGTATCTTGGTATACGTATACGTAATTTGACCCGTATTGTATGTCTTCCTGCTTGATTTATTCTAGTATTTCATTGATTAGTTTATTCTTGGGTTGGTTCGGCTTGGCTTGGTTTGCTTTGGTTCATCATGAACCAAAGGTGAACCCTCCCACCTACCACCATCATCCTCATATATATTTCTACCTAACACTCTCTCTCTTCATTACTACTTCTCCACCATTACTTCTTCAACCACCAGGAGGGAGAGAGAGAGAGGGAGAGCTTAGGCAAGTGCAAACTTGCTTCATGATGGATCTCATGTTTTATTGTTCCATTCTCTTCCTTACTAGATTCTAAGCCTCTTTAGAACTGAAAGTTTTCGGTTTTGATGGTTATATTTTTGTAGATCTAAGTTTTAAGTTCCTTCTTGTTTAGTTTTCTTGGTTTTGATCTCTAAAAACTTGGTATTTCCAGAAACTAGTGGTTCCATGTTGTAGAGAATTCAATTTCATGCAGTTTTGGCTTTTGTTTTGCTTGATTTCGACTTCGGATGAGTAAGTTATGGCCATTACAAGTTTTCAGAACTTTTATGGCTGAACTTGCTGTTTGGGGACGATGAACCCCATGCGCCGGGAACCCCATGCGCCCGGGAGGCCATGCGCCGGGAGGCCATACGCCGTGAAGACCCGGCAACGCATTCTTTGACTCCGAGCGTGTCCTGCGCGTAGGTTCCTTACGTGCATGTACTAAAGACGCAACGTGAGTTTAAAATCCCATGCACCGATTGCACAAGAATCCCATGCGCCGATTGCGCAGGAATCCCATGTGCCGATTTGTGCAGGAATCCCATGCGCCGATTGTGCAGGAATCCCATGCGCCGATTGGTGCAGGAATCCCATGCGCCGATTTGTGCAGGAATCCCATGCACCGATTTATGCAGGAATCCCATGTGCCAATTGCGGAGGAATCCCATGCGCCGATTTGTGCAGGAATCCCATGCGCCGGAATTGCTCTATTTTACTGTTTTTGCCTGTTTAAGTTGTTTTATAGCTAGAATCTTGAAAAACTCAAAACATGAAAGTTGTAGATCTTTTCCTTGGCTTCAAGAATATGTCACTAGTTATTTTATGCAAGTTTTTCTCATTCATGATAATATAAGAATAGAACACGATAGTGGCCCGCTGTGGCGCACTCTTGAACAAAAAACTGACATAATATATCTCGACATACTGTTATGACAGCTAGCCTGACATGACAAGTATGAAGGACCTGGACTCCGTGGGCGATTGTGTTTGCACAAATAAACCAGTACTGTCTTGCATCATGTCTAGGATAGGGATCCCTGAGTACCACGGTCAGGGATACCTACTGCAATTGACTAAGACTAATAAACTAGAATAATTCAGTAGTCATGAAGAGATTTTCCAGCTACAGGCAATCCCGTTATCTGGGCGCACTAACGGACTTGTAGCCTACCGACGAGTAGGGCACATTTTCAGCACACAGTCAAGTGGTGCACCCTTCATAAACGGTCATTCGACCCGGATAACCTGGATAGTCTGTAGGGCTTGTGGCTGTTGGGATAATCTCATTGTATCTTGCTAGTAACTAGGCCTGCGATAACCCTAGTTAGTTAAAGTATCAAGTCGTACTTATTGCTTGGCCGTGATTGATTGGATGAAGTTTATTCTAGCTTAGTCTTATCCTGATCCCGTACAAGCTTGTATCATGACATGATTTCTTGTATCGATAAATGATGGGATACCAATTTCTGTTCAGATAAAGGGTTACAACCCCGGTCCTTGTTTGGTTTAAGGGTTGTAACTTGGCTATCTGAATAGTTCCATGGTTATCTTATCATATATCGTCCTGCTTATTGTACTAGCCTTAACAATAAAGATCAGGGGTCCAGTTCTGTTCAGGCGAAGGGTTACAACCCCGGTCCTTGTTTGGTTTAAGGGTTGTAACCTGGCTCCTGGAGCAATTTTGAGTCCTCTCTTCGTTTATTATCCTATTATAATCTCCTGTCATGCTCGTCATGTTTTACCTTACTTCAATACCATGACTATTTATATTAGCCTTAACAATAAAGATCGAGGGTCCAGTTCTGTTCAGGCGAAGGGTTACAATCCCGATCCTTGTTTGGTTTAAAGGTTGTAACCTGGCTCCCGGAGCAGTTCTGTGTCCTCTCTTTGTTTATTATCTTGTTACCTTATCAATAGTAATTGAGGCGGGTTTCTATTCAGGCAAAGGATTGCAACCCCGGTCCTTGTTTGGTTTAAGGGTTGCAGTCTGGCTACTTGAATGGTTTTTTCCGTGCTCAATATATTATTGTTATCTCAGTTATTATCAGTATCTTTTAATTACCTTTACTATTTATTTGTGATATGCTGGTTTTAGTTCCTAAGTGAAGCCTCCTTTGTGGCACTTGCTCTTTCTGGGGTCTGACCCAGCTGGTTTTGTATGGCCAAATATCGGAGCAGTACCAGAGGATCTACCGACCTTCCAGCCAGATGGTGACCACCAGGCGTAACCGTGGCAACGAGTGGGTTTCTTTTTGTCCTCCCACTTTATTGTAAAAATTATTCTTTTGAGACGTTTAGCCGGCGAGCACGTGTTAGCTCGTATTGCACCTTATTTACTGTCTGCCTACGGGCTGTAACATGATTGACAAATCCTAGGGTTGATCATGTATGACTGAACTCTTGCTAGTCCTGACATTTTGTACGACTAGCTTCATGATCATCCAATATGTAATGTACGGGACGCCTTACTATTGTATATTTGATGTTCTAATATCTTGTGACTGCTACAACTTGTTTGTGATTGAGACAATAGGCTTGTTCATGACCATAGGAGACTGATGGATTGTAGTTAAACCCTCATGTATCTAGACAGCCGTGACCGTATAGCGAGGTGGGTTGCACTTCATTATACTTAGCTGGCTATGTACGCCCCCGCTCTCCAGTATTCTGGTTCTGGGGCGTGACAGCGTGTTAGACTCACCAATATTAGGGGTGTTACAGGCTCTAGGGTATGCCTAGTCCTAATCATTCTGAAAAGATCAAAGAATAGAAGAATAGACTTATCAATAACAAATAGAAAATAAAGTAAGATAAAAACTGACATAAATAAAACAAGCGAAATGAAGGAATAAATTTATGTAAATATTAGTAATATTTATTATGAATGAGCGCTTAATCTCTTATATCCTAGAATTCTATCACTTAGTCGCAGGCTCACAATATTTTGACTAACTTAAGTACTATATTGACTTTGTACTAGTTGCGAAGACGGAAAAGGCATAGGCCACCATTAAGACTTGTCACGACCCACTCCCACATGGGATATGTGTATGTGGCCAAGTCCAACCTACGTTGCAGCATCGACGATAGTACGTTGTCTAAGCATCCATAACTATCTCAAGTCCATATAAATACTAAAATCACAATTGACTACTTATAGCTCATTAATAAGGCAATAAAATTATGATAGCAAGAATGAAATAAATATAGAACAAGATAATATGTCTCCAATTAAATAATCACCAAATACTCCCGAAAAATCTTATTACATAGAGAATAATCAAACTCGAAAAAAAAACCGACTAAATAATTATCAAAGACTAAAATTAAAAGTTATTAAAAAAAAACTAAAGTTGTCCTCTAACAACTCAGGAATCTAAGATTGGTCTATGATGGCATCTACATCTCCATCTTGGGGTCTATAGTGTGTAGGATAAAGGTCTTCGTTTATAATTGTCATGGTTGGTGTAGAAGCATGAAAAATCTCAACTGGTGTAAGGCGCAGAAGGGTGCTCTCGTCACCCACCCCTTTCTTACGATGGTCTAAATGATATATGGCACAGGTTAATGTCCTCACTACCAACCTAACATCACAGAGGCGCAGGTAGTCAGATGCGCAGACCAGCCAAGGATGAAGACATTCTCATGATAAAATTCAAAAAATACTCTTCTTATTAATCGTGGCTACAGGGGTCGATTACACAGACTTATCACAAGTACATAAGAAAGAAGTTTCCTGAATCTCATTTACAGGGATCGACTACAAGGTTTTTGTTACATAAGTGAGAATAAAAATTTCTATGAGTGTGAAAGAAGGTTCGTCTTCGACGGGCAGCCTTCATAGTGTGATCGTCATGGACAGAAGGACCAGAAGAGAGATATACAACCTCCATTAAAGTCTCCTCTCCACCGATTCACGGCATCATTAGAGCCAAGCCACTTGTCACCAAGAGAAACTAGAGCTCCAATATATACTGAAGCAGTGGAAGACCTAAAACCATAGCACGGCGAAGCCCCACTGCTCACAATGCTCACAACAGAGCACGGCCGGCTATTCATCGGGTAAGAAACCAATCTCGAACCCATGGCTTGGATTTTCTAGATCCCCCAGACGTCGTCGAGAGTTGAATTCCCTAAGGAGGACATTTACATACTTCTTAAGGGCAGCAATGGCTTCTTCTACAAAGAGTTCTTCTATAAGAACATGACTCCTATGAACGAAAAAAGCCTCAACTAGCAGCCAACTTATACAAGACCGATCGCCGCTCGAAGTTAAGTTTGGATCTCGCATGGTAGTGACGGATGCCAAGAAGAAGACAACAACTCTTCATAGGGGAACTTCCCCTTTTATAGGACCGAGAATGGCCTAGAGTGCACGTAACATGGCTGACGGTCAGAATTCCCGTATTAGTGGGATGAACCTAAGACTCAGCACGATGAGTGTCAATCTTAGACCCTTGGAATTTCCTATATTACGGTGGCAATTAAGAGGAAAGTCCTTAAAGAGCGGGTATTTATCGCTCTTTACTTCAGAAGCCAAAGCCTTCAAGCCAGAGGCGCAGCTACTCGCCTGCACCATCCTCAGAAGCAAGGTGGTGGTAGGCCTCGCCCTTTCTTTTACTTCAGAAACCAGTATCTTCACTCCAGAGGTGCAGCTACCTGCCTGCGCTAACCCTACACACAAAAGGGTGTTAAGCCCTTTCCTCCAAAGCCAATGCCTTCAAAGTTCATAGATGCATCTACTTATATGTGCCCACATGAGGCGCAGGATGGTGATATGTTCACACCAACTCCAATCCCACGGCGCAGTCATCTGCTCCGATCCAGAAGCTTAAGTCACTTCTCTATAAGAGACTTGGGAAATCTTACTGCAACCAATGCAAGTCAGCATGTCGCTCCAAAAGCACAGTAACCTCGCCAACCTGAAGCACAAGCCTACTCGTCACCTACAGCATAATGACTCTGTTGCTCCGAAATACAGCTTCATCTTTGCTCTAAATGCACAGAAGTCTCGTCGTCATTCGAAGCCAAGTCCACTCATCGCCTAAAAGCACAGAGGCTCCGTCGTCTCCAGAAGTATGGTCTACTCGTCGCTCCAGAAGCACAATAGTAGTTAGTCCTTACTAGAGGCGCATGAAGCATGGGTCCACCCCAATTGATTTTTTTAAACCGCCTCTTACAAAAAAAGATTGGGATTAAATCATGATTGATATCATATCATATTGATTTAAATCTTAGATGAAGATCAATTAGACTCCAAATCTAGGATAAAATCCTAAGATTTACTCGGCTGTATCCGAGCAAGCACATGGGTACACGCCCGTGTCACCTCCTTCGGTTATGTTGATAACCACCAAATATCTCGATTGAGGGGAATCACGATGTCCGCCATGTGTCAGCACCGCAGAAGCTCGCACCGTACAATGACGATAGATTCTTTCATATCTTAGGAACCCTAATACACATCACATATGTGCCCAGTTCTCTATAAATAGAAGGAGTTCTCCTTCAACTAAAGAGGGACAATCTTCATCTAAGAAGCAATAATCCACCAACCAACCAACATAAGAACAACCACCTCCAAGGGATCTTCTCCTCCAGACAGCCTCTTGATTGGTGACCCCAGAGTTCCATCAAAGGTGTCAGAGAGTCAGAGCAAGGTTGATTCGTCGTCAGATCATTAACGGAGTAAAGGAGCCGCTGCAGTGCTCGATCTCTACCGTCACACTTTCCAAGAAACCACTTCTCCCTGTACTTAGAATATCCTATTTAGGACTTCCTTCTTTGTACACAGATACCTTATACGTTCAATAAAGAAAAAAGTTTATTCAACCTTTTGTTATGTCGAACAAAATGTCGACTCAGCTGTGGAATACCTTCTCCTCCAACGAGAAGGCGGTGACACAATCAGATGCCAACTTGCTGGGATCTTCCCAAGACATGTTGGTCGTATGCTTCGACCAGAAATCTTTTGAAGATCTTCTCTCTGATGAAAAGTTGAAAACTTTAAAGCGGTTCGTACAACAAAAGAAGACTCGACGTGTCTGGAGGCCTAAGGCGGCTGCAGCTAGCATCACGATGGTAGAAACTGTATTTCAGGACCCCCTCAATGTCAAAGCCACGGAGAAGATTTTGGCTGCTACAGCCATATCCTCTCGCCCAATTTCTGTCTTGGGAAAGCATGGCAAGGAAGACGATGGTTTTATGGTTGATCTAACAAAGGCACGACGCCAAAGGAAGCGCACACCGGTCCAACCCCTCACGACGGGAGCACTACCGGTAAGAAGTTTTGTCTTCGACAGAATAGCTTTTCCTTCAGACGAGCCTTCGGTGAACTCTGAATACTACTCACCCGCTAGGGGTAGTAGGAAGAGATACTAGGTGGTTCGTGCTTCATACAATAAGCGCACCGCACCTATGGTGGACCAGAGGCCCGCGTTGAGAGCAAAGGATCCATGGCTTCGAGAGCAAAGCTAGGGGTACGTCCTACGGAGAGGGAGCCACACGAGCTGTGTTCCCACAGAAGCGATATGAGACTTCTCCGCCAGACCTGCTCTGACCGTACTTGTATGCAGCTTTCCTACACGTACAATAGGGTTGCCATGGCGGAAGATCCGACCCTCTCCCAAGCGGAAGAAGAATCTGTGGCACAGGGCGTGCCTAAATCAAGGCACTCTTGCATCCAGATTACCATCAACTGCTGCTGCCAGCAGATGGTTGCGCCATCATCGAGCGGACGTTCTGTCTTCCAGAGACTTCACTCCACGTCGACCCCACGCCAGAGGCTCAACAGAGGGTCGGTGAGCCATAAAGAAGACGAACCCCTTATCATCATGTGCTACACGGTGCAAGGTTCCAGGGCTTTCAAGAAGCCCTTCCAGAAACCTTTCGTGTCCGTCGCTAAGGCAAAAAGGAGGCCGGAGAGCAGCAAAGCTAAGGTACCCGATGCAAGTGTGTTCCAAGGCACTCGTTCGAGTTTTGCATTGGGTACCATGCCAAATACTGGGATAGCCAGCCTTCTACCATGTACGACAACCTTGTATTCCGACCTGAGGAGAATTAATACGACATGGATGCCTCCATCAGCGTAGCCAGTCACCAGATTGGAGGTAGCAACCGTACTGAGTCCGAGGAAAATTACAATCTTACATTGTATCCTCAAGATGGCAAGACTCAAGCGTCTGAGCCAGAAAGTGAATGATCCAAGCCCCCTCGAGTCACCCTTATACTCGGTCTGTGTTCATGGCCGATGGCAACGAGGAAGACAACAACGAAGCTCTCAGACGTACCGAAGCCCTCAAGAAGAAGTTAGATACGCTGACGGACACCATGAAGACTCTGTCCTCGGTCATAATCGACCTTAAGAGCAATATGGCCCCCACTGCCTCTACACCTGCGATTAATCTGCCAACCAATAACGGATCTAGCAGGCTGTCTGCCGCCCTCCAGGTAGGACCCTCCTCGTCTACTCCATCGGCTACAGGTTCTGTAATACTGACCGAGATACAACATGCCATCAAGGAGTTGTATGCTCGTCATGATACTAAGGAGAAGCAAGCAGTATTCCGGATAATGGGTATCTAGAAGCCATACCCTGCCGAGTGGGACACCCTCGTCTACCCTCCCAAATACAATCCGTAGACGCTTACACCTTACGAAGGGAAGGGGTCTCCTCGACAATACTTGAGGTACTTTTTCGCGGTAACTAGGTACCTGCAAAAGGATGACGCCCTCCTATCCAACATATTCATAGGAGCCCTGCAGGAGGTACCCTATGAATGGTTCTGCAGTCTTTCGGATGATGTATCTCGTTATTTGAAGACCTGAAAACTCTGTTCGTGGACTGTTCCTACGAAAGAAGGATGGACATGACGATGTCGACCCTCATGGAGATTGTCCAGAGGGAGAAGGAGCATGTCCACGCATACATCGAGCGCTTTCGCCAGACAGCCCTCAGACTACCGCCCGGTATGCCTGTGCCCATGCTTATAGACGCATGCCGCAAGTACATGCTACCCGTAATCAAATTGTGGCACAATGCTCCCTGTACGAAGTGGACGACTTTCATTACAGAGGCGGACACCGCACAGAGGAAAGCCCAGGATACGCAGCTCCTGGGGCTATACTTTTCTGCGCCTGAAGGCAATGGAAGACGCTCGTCCAGCAGCAACCCCAAAGACGGAAAAGGCAAGCAGGCCATAACCGTCAACATCTCCAAAGGTTCAGCATCCGTGAACCCGAAGTCCATAAAAACGTAGCGGCCGAGGGAGACTTACTCCTTCAATGATGAGGATACGCTGGAGCTCTTCGAGATGCTTATGAAGAGTGGCAAATTGTCTATCCCGGCACCCAAGCATCCTGATGAAGTGGGACAGATGAACCATCCCAAGTACTGTCATTACCACCAGTACATCCACCACTCAACACGAGATTGCTATGTGTTGAAAAGGCAAATCCAGTGCCTCATCAATGCTAACGTCATATCATTGGATTATAAGGAGAAGACCGTCATGGCCAATATGGTTACTCTCAAGTTTAGGAGTTTTCCAGCCACAGAGGTGCAAGACGACGTCGTCCCTATTCTAAGGCGACAATAGAAGTAGTCAAGCTTCCACCAGAACAGGATAATGCTCAATTGCTCACCCCATTCTCCACACCATAAGGCAGAGTCATGTGGGTCAATCCTGACCTGACTCCCGACATGATAAACCAGTGATCATCGTAACTCTCTTGAGAAACATTTCATGTCCTTCTCACCTCTGAAATGTTATCCTAAGTTGTGTCTATCATGTCCTCTTTACCTTTGAGTAGTCACCTCTTCCTATAGTAGCTGTAAGCGTCATAATTTTTAGATAACATTTTACGTCAATATTACCTCTAAATGTTATTCTATATTATGTCTACCATGTCCATATTAGCTCCGAGTAGTCACCCTGTTATGATAACCCCAAAGTTGTCATAACACCCTAGAAACAGTCACGTCCATATTGCCTCTGAACTGTTATTCTAGTAGAAAGATGCTTGCCATGTCCATATAACCTCTGAGCAACGTACCCTTTCCCTGACAATTCCCTACAATTGTCATCTATAGAACCCTTCACGTCCATATTACCTCTGAGTCATTCTATAACCCAGGAGAGTCTATCCTTACCATGTCCATATCACCTCTGAGTAAAGAAAGTGTCTCTACAAAAACTCCCGTGTTTGCCATGTCCACATAACCTTTAAGTAAACACCCCGTCCCCAATAAAGCTATCCCCTCTAAGGAAATTCTTATCTCTGTACAAGATTCACAACCATGAAGATAGACAGAACATAGAAGGAAAATAAGAACTTCAAATACAAAGAAGGCAATGTTTTCAATTATAAAAATACATATGGTCTCTCAAAAACTGAGGGGCCAAGAAGAAACAAGAAGTCAAAATTAGGAAGACTGGTCCTGAAGGTCTTCCAATCGGCTCCTCAGATGGGTCTTCCACTGTGTGATCGATGCTCGGGCCCTCCTTTCGGCCTCCTGGCATCTGACAGTCTCATCTCCGAAAAAGGTCCAAGCCTGACGCGCAAGAGTCAACTCGGCCCGACCGACATTGATATCCATATTTTTTCAAGTCAGAGTCTCCGAGCATTGGCAAAGGACTTCTTCCTGGTCATCTGATTCTGTTAGGCCATCCTCAGCAAGGACCAGAGCATCCGTCGGCTTCTGAATCTGTTTCCGAAGGTCTCTGCAGTGCTCCTCTGCGGTTACGCGATGGCGAACTCGAGCCCCTTTGGCGTCAGCCAGTTCAACAATCTTTGATTCGACCTCCACAAGTCGATCAGAAAGATCCCGGTGCATCTGTTCTTGTCGAGATTCTTCAGAGACTATCTTCTTTAGTTCTGCTGTGGCTATGATCGGCAAGTCACGTTCAAGACCCTAAAGTTCCAAGTAATGGCATCTAAATCAGCCAGTAAGTCTCTCACGATCATAACCTGAGCATCGTACTCGGGATAAACGCACAGTTGTGTCAACTGGCTTTCTACTAGGTCGCGTACCTACGCAGCTAGTGGTTGACCATGCAAAGCGCTCTCTATACCATGACTCAAATACGTGGCGAAGGATGCTCAGCAGGAGTTTGGCACAATATTATTTATCGGCCTGACTCATAGCGGTCATCGGAGAAGCCGCATTAAAAGATCCCGAGGCAGAAGGAATAACTCGTTCATGGCCGAGAGGCACAGCCAAACCAGGAGGCACCGTCACCAACACCAAGATAGGGAACGGAGCAAGAACAGGGGACGACAACGGTTGATGCTCGATGGGCCCCTCGGCAGACTCCTTAGCTATGCCAGTCAGGGCCTGTGTAATCGTAGGGGTCGTTGGCTCATCAGTCCCTATAACTGGCCCCTCTGAAGAGGCCGTAATGACTAGTTCTCTCATGACCTCAAAAGGGATTTCAGATGGAACCCTATCAGGAAGCCCGAACGAGGTCCTGGGAAGGGACTATTCTACCAAAGCATGCGCCGCCCTCTGGTCTGACTCTGCCCTCTCTCCAGAGTGCTCAAGAGTCCCATCGGTTGGCTCGTCGATGCTGCTGTCAATGGTAACGATATTGGCTGGAGCTTCTGTATGGGGCTCGTCGAAAGTCGCGTCGTCTCGACTGGCCGACTCATCAACGGTACCCATCGCCGAGCCCCTAGCGGCCTCTTCGACTTCAACACGAGGTCGTAGAAAAATGAATGCTATGGGCAACTCATCCAATAATGGTCCTTTTTCACCCATGGGGAAAGGGGGCTCCCGAAAGGCATCAGCAGAAGCACCTTCGACGCCTTCAGGGAATTGAGCTGCCTCAGACATGGGTACCGAGGCGGGTCCTTGAAAGAAAAAGCCAACCCTGGGCATTGCTGCACGAATACCCTCGGTGGCCGGATCGTCGCGGGAAACAGGAAGTAGGGTCTCATCTGACCCAAGAGTATGACCCTTTCCTTGGGCGGGAGATCCCTCCAGTTGTTCGAGCGTCCCCTGCGCCTGTGCCGGTAGAATAAAAGGAAGTAAGAAAAGTTATATATATATATATATATATATATATATATATGTATATATATATATATATATATATATATATGCCGCAGATAATGATTCGGAATCAGAATAATACCTGGGAAGCCGAGGCAATGGAAGGAGCACTGCGCCGTAGAGAACCTCCCCGGGAGGCTATCAGCTTCACCTTCTTACGGGCGGGAGCGATTGTGGCTGATAAAAGAGGACGTTTCATCAGGAGGCTCAGGGGCGTCTCATCCTCCCTTCGCTCTTGAGAATTATCTGAGAAAACAGGAGACTCGTGGCGGGTCTCTTCCGCTTCCTGAAGCTTCGGTCATAGTTTGTCAAATTCTGTACCCACGATGAAGCTCTGCTCCTGGTCAAAACCTGATGAGAAGTGATTGGCCAGGTAATAAAACTTTACGATAGAGAACAAAACGTAGGGTTCCTCATTCACGTCAGAAAAGATGAACGTTGCTCCAGTAGAAACAGCGGCATAGTACTTCCAAGCACGGGCACCGTCCAATAAACTACCCTCGTACCCTAAACAAGGGCTAGGGTTGTCCATCATGGTTTTACCGTAGCTAAACTGTCGCACAAAGTAGCTTGGCAGGTAAGGCTCCAAGTATACCTTATTTTGGCTCTGTTAGACCAAGTATGAAGGGAAGATAGAAAATAGCCAGCGAAAAGCACCAGAAGTTAAGCCAACTTCCGCTCCGGCTTGATCATCAAGTTTGTCGCTGCTCCGTGGCCTCCATAAGAAGGCGAGACCGGGTTGAAGTTGTATTTATCCGAGCGGCCTAGCACTCAGCTACATGTCGGGATATCTACATAAAACTATTTTGAGTTATGATAGTGGCACAAGAGTACATCTTCACCATCATCACCATCTAGGATAGTGGAAGCAATCAGCCCAGGACAGTGTAAAGCCAACCAAGCCATCAGATAATAGTAGGGCAACTCCGATCGAGAAAATCTATTACCACGACTGAAAGGCTTTATAACCTTCCCGAGAATATCCCTCAGACCTCTGAGAAGGTTGCAGACCATAGCCAGAAGCAACGCCAATGAATGGCTAAAAGCCAACCTCAAGCGGGCATGATGAGCTCCCTGACTAGTCATCCCACGGAGCCTAAGCCTCCGGGGACTACGGCTTTCCGTAACCACATCATCAAAAAAGCTGCCAATGTCGCCTTTCGGCTAACATAAGTAGAATTTTGGTGGAAGCAACTAAGGACTGCAGAATTAGGGATCCCCTTGTCGTCCATTGGATGCGGCTGCATCTTGGATTTTATCTCCATCTCTCTTATCTCAGCGAAGCTGCACGCCCTACGAATAGAGGGTTGAATAACCTGACCCGCTGGTGGGTCAAGATGAAAGAAACATTGCCTCCAAACGTTTGAGTGAGGCGAGGTATGCGTAGAATCCAGGCGTACACAAGCCTGATGATGACAAAGTAGCTCCTTGTATACCTCTACTGTAGTGTCCCGCTCCTAGCGGTTCACTATCTAAGGCTTGTGGCTTGGCTAACTCGATCAGAACCGAGTATTAGGGAAACTTACCGTCGGCACCGAATCGATCACGATCACGGACAACTGCATAAGAACCTTTCCAACTAATGGATTGATTTCTCTTGAAATGTGTCCAAGAGTTTTCTCTGGATGTTTTGCTGCTGGTTTTGCTACTTGGTTTTGATGGATGCTTTTCTGAATAATTTTTGATGATTTGATTCTTGTCCGTTTTCATCGATTTGTATAGCATTCATTCTTGAGAATTCTGAGAGAAGAGAACACAACGAGACGGATTATTAACCAATCTTTTGGTGCCAATACAGACTGACGTGTGACGGAAGGCTAAGCGTGCAAGTGTTCCTCTCTCTCTCGACGATTCTCTAATTTTGTGAGTATGGATCTCTGTGGTGGTATTGTCCCTCTCGCTATTCCTTTATGCCAACTAAATAATTGTCTTGCAACATCCGTTGATCGATATCAAGTTGCTAAATGCCACAAGTCAATACCACTAAGAAGCTAGAGATAGAACATTGAAATGAATGCTAGTCCATAGAACATTAAAATGAATGCTAGTCCATAGAACATTGAAATGAATGCTAGTCCCTTGAACATTGAATGAATCGATTACACTGTTAACAACAATTGAGATTATGCTTGTCCACTGAACATTGAATTGAGATTGAATTGATGCCTAGAATGATGATGAAATGCTGCGAAATAAACAAGTTGTCTATTTACTTTCAAAACTACCATGCATTGTATGCTTATCAAGTCGGTCACGCATTCGCATGGTCATGGACAACTTGTGCACAAGGTTTGGTGGTGTGTTTTCTCGAATCGGTACTGGGGCATCGGGACCGATTTGGCCTAGGAGGAAGCATTGGCGTGCTAATGGGAGCACGGGTCTTGCGAGGCATCCTTAGGGGCTAGCTACCTACTTTGGAGTCATTGTATTACCTTGAAGTCCTATAAGGCAAAGAGATGTCCATATGGTTTAACAGCACCAGTGGCCATGTAGTCAGGATGCATGCTAATAATCATTTTATGCAGGGGCGGTAAGTATATTATTATTATCCTGTATCTTATGCAGGAAAGCTGGATTCGGCCAATGGTAAAGTAAACATAGTTTATTCCATGTTATATTTATTATGATTTACTCTGAATGTTGCCTGTCCCTAATAAGTTCATATCTTTAAAATGCTTGTCATTAATAAAATGTTGGTTTAGCTGAGTGGGCCAACGGGGCTCACCAGCGCATTGTTATAATGTGCTGAAGGCTCGGGCGTACCTCGCAACTAAAGCTTTCTGAACTGCTGTTTCCTTTCAAGTTGTTTTTTCTAAAAGACGTACAAAGTATTACAGAGTTTTCAAAGATAGCTGCTTATATTTCAAAGTACTAAAGGGGCATGATGTATGGAACGGGAAATTATTTCATGGCAGCTTATCAGTTGTACTTTTTTTCATGAATCAATGTAGTCGAAATGGCATTTCAAATATTATCGAAAAAAGTTGTATTCTGACTACAATTATGAATAAAATGAGTATTTCTTCTTCCTATATTGTGTCTCAATGTTTCCGTAACTGTAGCTTATTTTCAAATATTTTAAAGTGATATAAATGTGCATGTTCTAGCCTTGTACAAGTGCAACTCCAGACTTGTACGGCAACACGCCTTAGCGAGGACGATCGATTCGACGTGAATCGAAGCAAAGCGAGCGATTTCCCGAATCGGGCCGTGACAAGTTGGTATCAGAGCCAGGTTTCAAATCCTCGGATTGCAAAAATATCTTTCAAAAAGGAAGTCTTGATGCAAATTTTCTCAATTGATGGTGTCGATAGCGCTGGCATGAAATAATGTTTCATACAATAAGCCCATAAATTTTTTATGAGTGCTAATGGAATTATTTCTTTGTTGTAGAATGACCAAGGGTGATAGTGCAAAGACGAATTCATCGTCTGACCCAATTGAGAAACTGATTAAGCAAATGGAGGCTCAGAGGAAGCAGAGCGAAGCTCAACATCGCGCGCTTCAAGAGCAGCTTCAGTATCAGTTTCAGAAGCAGCTGGATGCTCAACAAAAGCAAGTGGATAGTCTAACTCAGATTGTCACCAAGCTGACGGCCGATTCCAATGTTTCTGCAAAGGCTGCAGCAACCGAGATCGTGGAAGTGCCGGCAGAGAAATCTGAGATACCGACACGAAAGAGAACGAGCTTCAAGTTCTCTGAATTTAAGAGTTGCAACCCGCCTAAATTTAATGGGAAAGAGGAGCCAGATGAGGTGATGGGCTTCTTGAACACACTGGAGGGCTATTTCCAAATGTTAGAGATTCAGGGCAGTAAGAGAGTGGAGTGTACCGCTGTACAACTTTGTCTCAAGGCCCAGAAATGGTGGATTTTGCAGAGACAGGCACTTTGCGGAAATAGTCAGGATATGAAGATGTCTTGGGAGGCCTTCAAGCAGGCTTTCATTACCCAATTCATTCCACCTGCTGTCCGTTTATAAAAAAGAATGAGTTCATTACACTTCGACAAGGCAGTATGTCAGTGCATGACTATGAGACAGAGTTTTTGAAGAGAGTCGCATTCGCTGGGTACATGGTACCGAATGACGACACGAAGCGAGGAAGATTTGTGCAAGGCTTGAATGAGGGCCTGGAGCGGATGTTGTAACACCCACTTTTCTAAAATAAGGGTAATTTTAAACTTTTATAATTTTGATTAATCGATAATAAGATTTAACTCATATTGTGAATTTTGGTAAATTTTTTAATCAATTTAAAACTATTTAAAATGTTGAATTGTGATTTTGATGGTTAACTAGTTAATCTCTAGTTTTGCTAAGCTTAGAGACTAACCATGGAGACCTAACCATGTGATTAGAATGACTATTTATAACTTTTTAGGCTAAGGATATTTTGGTCATTTTGTGACTTTTGAATTATTTATAATTTTGATTAATTGGTAAATTTTAGATTATTTTAATATATTTAAATTCATGTATTATAATTTTGGTCATTTTTCATATTTTAATATTTTGAGAAAATTTTATATTTTTAATATTGTTTTTATTGGATTTGTTTAGTCGGGTTTGAGTTTCGTCTCGTTCCGACTCGTATTATGACCCGGGTAGCTTGAACTCTAGATGGGACCCAATATTAAGTTAAGCATGGCTCACAAGACCCAACATTAAGTTAGTTAATTAAACTAATTTTTATCATGTTAGAATGGTTAAGTTAGAGACTCAAAACTAGATCATTTTGACCCCAAACTTGAACCTAGTCTAGACTTAACCATATGAGACTAGAGAGGGGCAATTAGGACATTTCCCATTAGCCCTAATGGACTCTTTATGGCAGCCACCTTTAGGAGAGAATGATTCATTTCATCCATTACAATCTTGTCTCTTTTATTTTCCTTTTGTTCTTCCCCAATTTTAGAGAGCCTTTCCATTGATTTGATCTCCAAATCAAATCATTCCTTCACCAAACCTTGTCTCAATCATTCCCATTCTCCAAGGGAAGGGTGATACCAAGGATTGGAAGAGGAGTGCAAGGAGGATTGTCCACTTTGAGGGATCTTCGTATCGGAGCCGTGTCCTAAAGGATTTCATTGGGATTCCACTCCCAATAGGTAAAACCTATCCTCTAAATCGATTTTCTTTGAATATAAATTAGTTTTGAATCCGTAGGATCCATCCTCATGCATGTATCCCATTTAGATTCAAATTTGAGGCCATTTGGAGCTCTCTTGAGGATTTTAGATATGTGTCTTGTGTCCTACTCGATAGATCCCAAATTAGGACATCCCATGTGTATATATGTATGATAATAGTTTAAATAGATATTTAAATTCAATTTTATAATGGTTAGAGAGTGGATTGATCTTAGTTAGGATGGTTAGAATGAGTTTCATTTGGATACCTATGTTTGTATCCAAGTATCTTGGCCTATATGTGTTCTTTTGTCAAATCCGTCATAATTTTTATCCACGTTTTTATTAAGCAAAGCAACTAAGAAATATCATAACTTTTAGCTTAGAACTCTGATTTATCTCCCATTTTTTTAAAAGAACCGTATCGAAGTTAGCTTTCCAAATATATATTTTAATAAGCCAAATTCTTTCTGTAACTTTATGTAGAATTATTTGAGTGTCAGTTGTACGAAAGACGAACGTGTTTCGGTATTTTTGCGATTTTGGGAGCTTTCGGACACGAAAATGTGATCCGTTTAAAGTTTCGGAAAGCTAACACAAAGGGCTACGACATACTGTAATCCTAGAATTTATTAAATGCCCAATTGGTACAGTATTGGTTTTAAGTAGAAGAGTGACTATACGATATATGCATTTTGTGTAACCTATGAGCCTATGTAGTATGGATATTAAATGAATATAGAGTATGTAATGCATGATATGTTAGATGAATGAAATGATATATATATGATATATATTCTCTTTACATTAATTTATATATGTGGTTGAATGCAATATATATATGTAATGATAGATATGAATGCATAATGTATAAATATTGTAATGCAATATATAATGATAATATGTATGGTAATATAGAGTATATGATGCAAGCATGAATGAATGGAGGAAATACATGTATATAGGTAATATAGAATGTAATATATTAATGCAAACATGCAAGATAATGTAATATATGAAAGGAATGAATGATAATATATAACATGATATGTAAAGTAATACAAGGTATGAAATATATGATGTGTGTATGTTTGTATATCTCTATGTTAATGTATGAAATGATATGAATATACAATATATGTATATGTATATAACATGTAGGTAATGCATAGATGCATGAATGAAATGAATGTTTTCAATATGTTAATATAAATACAAGTAACTAATATACATGAATGTAAGTATAATATAATTCAAGTATACATGTATGTATCATGTAAATGTAATATATATGATATGTATGTATGCATGTATACAAGGTAAGTAGGTATGTATATATTTCTATAAACTGAGTTAACCTATAACCTTTTACACACATGCATTCATACACCCTTTGACATCATGTATCTCATGTCACATACAACTACCTATCACTAAATTTTAGAACATTAACACATATCCTTTCACACACATGCCAAACACACACATACTCACTTACTCTTTTACCTCTCTTTCTCTCTATATATATAATTGTATGTGCCTATATATATAGCTTTCCTATATATATCTATGTATATGAATATATGAATAGTGATGCATATATATATATATATATATATATATATATATATATATATATATATATATATATATATATATATATATATATATATATATATATATATGTGGGATGTACATATAGGTAGCCTATATGTTATGAGTGTACTACAATATATTAGATATATATATATATTGTTATGTGTATATGTGTTTGTGGTTTGGCTTAGGCATGATATAGCCTATAGCCTAGGGCTCTTAGCCTATGGTGTGTCTGTTTGCCTAGTGAGAGTTTAGTTAGACTTGTTTAGTCTTGATTAGGCCTAGAATAGACTAGTTAGACTAGTATAAACTTGTTTGGTTTAGGTTTGACCTAGTTAACCTAGTTTGACTAGTCTAGTTGACTAGAGTTGACCAAATGTTGACTTTAGCCTAGATTGACCCCAAACTTCATGTAGATGCATTATAGCAGTCCATTTTCTTATTTTAGACTTGTTGTGACTTGTGTTGTTCTAATAGGAGCCAGACACCACTCCTCGGATAGTACTTTCATCTTGGACATTCAGATAGCAAGCGAGTACATTCTCTGATAGTTCTTTCATTTATTTGTCGTTTACTGTACTTCAGTTGTAGCTAGTTCTATTTGATTCTATATTCCAAACACGATTGATATTACTGGATCTATTTCATGCGACACTCACTTATTTAAGTCTGGCCTCTATTTTTGGAACCACCTACTGGAACCACCTACTGGAACCACCCTGGAATCAAATACTGGAACCATTCGTGTACTGGCTGGACTTATGCCTATTTTTGTGTCGGATTATGGATTCACTTGTACTTGCTGGGCGGGGAAATATTAGAATAGGCATGTGAACATACCCAAATACTGGAACCATCCCTTTGGAATTTTACTGGAACGATAGCCATCCCACACTTGGCCGAGTGTGCGGTGTGCCGTATTACCTACAGCCGTTCACATGCCGATCCCGATATTTTAAAACACACTGTTAGAGTATAGGCTGGACTCACCCTGGAACCTTTGATCACCGACTGGACTCACCTTATACCGGACTCATCTTGTTTTGGAACCACCTGGTATCAGATTCTTGTTGTCTGGATTTACTGGGGTTTTGTACTTGTTTACATTTACTACCTGGACTTATTATGTTACCTTAGTTCAACTAGATTTATTTTACAGTCTTTATTGCCATCATTCTTCTCTTGTTTTAGATACTTTACTTTCCTTGTATCTTACTGCTTCTCTATACTATCACCTAAATATAAACTGCCATATTCATCAATAAAACTGCTTATAACTGCTTTATAGTTCTCCGTCATTACTTGGGTTTTCTTGTTATGATGTACTCGTTCCCGTCCTGATTGGACCTATTAAAAATTTTACAGAGGACGAGGAGGAGGCCTGCCTAGATACTTTCTATGGGACAGCCTTAGAGGACACTTGCGATCCGGACTTCCAGTCGGATCCCTTAGCTGTAGAGACTGTTGCTCTATAGATTTTTTTATCCTATTTCATAGTACCAGAGTTTGAGTTGTATATTTGGATCTGTATTATTTCTGGATGTTAGTGGAGTTTATCTAGACACTTAGCTTTCTCTCTATTGTATTTCCTGTGGATTTGGATCTTGCATCTTTTATATCATTCTATCTTTATCCTGTTCTACCTTAGATGTGATTGAGATATATTCTGTTATGTCACCTCCATTCGGGGAATATAACTATTTATTACCTTAAACTGTTAGATGTTGTGACCTAGGACAGCGTTCTACCGCCGACACTGCGGCATAGGCTAGACGTACCCACGTCTCGTGCCCTTACTCTAGGGAGCGGGTCGTGACACGTTTTAGTGGTGGCCCATGCAGGTCAAGTTTATGTACTGGTATTCGAACTAGAGTATCACTACAGCCTGAAGTTGGATTAGGATATTTTGAAGGTATTCAATCACGGTTAGGATTCCTTGAGAGATTCCTGGGACGACCCTTGAGAATCTTATTTAAACTTCAAATTGAAATCATTTCCCTTGTTTGTTGCTCTCACTCCTTGATTATTAAATTTGATTTTGTTGGATCGTTGTTGATTTTGATTTTCCTATCGAGATGAATTTTATGAGTTACGATATTTTCTGATAACATATGTTGACGGGAATAACAGGGATGGTAAAACGTCTACTTGATTATGGAACTTGTAGTTTATCGCAGCCATATTAGCTGGCGTAGCGGAAACATAGAGACCTGACTTCGGATGTACGTATCTTGGTTATGAGATTTGGAATTTCTCGCAGCTATACTAGTCGACATAGCGAGAATTCCAGACGACATGATTATAGAGGTGCATGCCCCAGTTATAGAATCTATCATTTATCGCAGCCTTGCTTACTGGCATGGCGAGGACTCTGAGTAACATGATTTTGGACAGACACATATGATTATTAGACTGTACCTTGAGAAGGCTTTTAAACATATCATCTCTATCATACCCTTCTGTTATTATAAATTGATGTAGTTCTTTCTTAGTATGATGATTTGATGACTTGTGATTAGGCCCTCATCTTAGGGATGATAGTATAGCCTGGCTTTAAAATAGTGACTCTGGTAGCTGGTTCTCCTTTGTTTATATTTACCAATTTTCATATGGAATGATAGACTGCCTTGCAGCCTTGATGATTGATTTACTTTTTTTCTTTCAAGTATGGCACCCATGACCCGAGCCCGTCGCCTGAGAGCAGCTGCAGCTACTGAGAGTGTGCTTCCACCTTCTATTATTCAGGAGGTAGTGATCCCTCTATCTGACTAGGGGGTGGTGGCACCTCCTGCCATTGAGGAGATGGTGGTAGCCTCGCCAGAGAGTCTTCCTTCGTCTCCTGTCGTTCAGGAGAGAGCTGCAGATTTGCCTGAGACCGAGAGCCTTTCCCTACCCCTTGAGATGGTACCCCATACTGTACTACCCGGAGGTTTATTACTTGACGCAGCCCAGGTGTTTGGATATTTCCAAGAAAGGATGTTGGAGTCACAGAGAGTTCATGATGAGGCCATGAGGGAGCAATACTAGAGGTTGCTATGTCTGCGGGACTCTGTGCTTCCAGGAAGAGAGCCTAGCTCCAAAAGGACGAGGAGCAGTACCCAGTCCTACCCAGAGCTTGAGGAGTACCCATATATCCAGCCTATATCATCATACCCAGTCCAGTCTCCTGGCCAGCAGATGCCAGCTGAGCCAGAGCCTATCTGTACCTACTGTAAGAAGTCTGGGCACAAGTGGAACTTCTGTAGAAAGAGACTAGGATTGTGCCTATTCTGTGGGTTAGCTGCACACTAGATGCAGCACTGTCCTGATATACCTGCCCCAACCAGGGCCCTGCTTCCAGGAGGGAGTTCTAGTTCTCAGACCTAGCTGGAGGTGAGTTTTGACCTAACCTTAGTATTCCTTTTTGAGAATATTTGATGCATCCCTTGCTTGTATGTTTGATACCCTATGACCCTTTTGGTTAGCATGACTAGTATACCTAGATAAGACTCTCACTACCACCATATGTCATGACCCTGTATGCCATCCTTTTTAATCGTATGATTTAGGTAAGTTCTGAGATCATAATTGTTGGGGACGAGACTCTAGAAGATGTACGACCATCTTAATTTTGAGGACGAAATTCTTCGAAGGAGGGTAGACTTGTAACACCCACTTTTCTAAAATGAGGGTAATTTTGAACTTTTATAATTTTGATTGATCGATAATAAGATTTAACTCATGTTGTGAATTTTGGTAAATTTTTTAATCAATTTAAAACTATTTAAAATGTTGAATTGTGATTTTGATGGTTAACTAGTTAATCCCTAGTTTTGCTAAGCTTAGAGACTAACCATGGGGACCTAACCATGTGATTAGAATGACTATTTACAACTTTTTAGGCTAAGGGTATTTTGGTCATTTGGTGACTTTTGAATTATTTAAAATTTTGATTAATTGGTAAATTTTAGATTATTTTAATAATATTTAAATTGATGTATTACGATTTTGGTCATTTTTCATATTTTAATATTTTGAGAAAATTTTATTTTTTTAATATTATTTTTATTGGATTTGTTTAGTCGAGTTTTGAGTTTCGTCTCGTTCCGACTCGTATTGTGACCCGGGTAGTTTGAACTCTAGATGGGACCCAATATTAAGTTAAGCATGGCTCACAAGACCCAACATTAAGTTAGTTAATTAAACTAATTTTTATCATGTTAGAATGGTTAAGTTAGAGACTCAAAACTAGATCATTTTGACCCCAAACTTGAACCTAATCTAGACTTAACCATATGAGACTAGAGAGGGGCAATTAGGACATTTCCCATTAGCCCTAATGGATTCTTTATGGCAACCACCTTTAGGAGAGAATGATTCATTTCATTCATTACAATCTTGCCTCTTTTATTTTCCTTTTGTTCTTCCCCAATTTTAGAGAGCCTTCCCATTGATTTGATCTCCAAATCAAATCATTCCTTCACCAAACCTTTCCTCAATCATTCCCATTCTCCAAGGGAAGGGTGATACCAATGATTGGAAGAGGAGTGCAAGGAGGAGTGTCCACTTTGAGGGATCTTCGTATCGGAGCCGTGTCCTAAAGGATTTCATTGGGATTCCACTCCCAATAGGTAAAATCCATCCTCGAAATCGATTTTCTTTGCATATAAATTAGTTTTGAATCCGTAGGATCCATCCTCATGCATGTGTCACATTTAGATTCAAATTTGAGGCCATTTGGAGCTCACTTGAGGATTTTAGATATGTGTCTTGTGTCCTACTTGATAGATCCCAAATTAGGACACCTCATGTGTATGTATGTATGATAATAGTTTAAATATATATTTAAATTCAGTTTTATAATGGTTAGAGAGTGGATTGATCTTAGTTAGGATGGTTAGAATGAGTTTTATTTGGATACCTATGTTTGTATCCAAGTATCTTGGCCTATATGTGTTCTTTTGTCAAATCCGTCATAATTTTCATCCACGTTTTTATTAACCAAAGCAACTTAGAAATGTCATAACTTTTAGCTTAGAACTCCGATTTATCTTTCGTTTTTTTAAAAGAACCGTATCGATGTTAGCTTTCCAAATATATATTTTGATAAGCCAAATTTGTTCTGTAACTTTCTGTAGAATTATTTGAGTGTCAGCTGTACGAAAGACGAACGTGTTTCGGTATTTTCGCCATTTCGGGAGCTTCCGGACACGAAAATGCGATCCGTTTAAAGTTTCGGAAAGCTAACACAAAGGGCTACGACATACTTTGATACTAGAATTTAGTGAATGCCCAATTGGTACAGTATCGATTTTAAGTAGAAGAGTGACTATACGATATATGCATTTTGTGTAACCTATGAGCCTATGTAGTATGGATATTAAATGAATATAGGGTATGTAATGCATGATATGTTAGATGAATGAAATGATATATATATGATATATATTCTCTTTACATTAATTTATATATATGGTTGAATGCAAGATATATATGTAATGATAGATATGAATGCATAATGTATAAATATTGTAATGCAATATATAATGATAACATGTATGGTAATGTAGAGTATATGATGCAAGCATGAATGAATGGAGGAAATACATGTATATAGGTAATATAGAATGTAATATATGAATGCAAGCATGCAAGATAATGTAATATATGAAAGGAATGAATGATAATATATAACATGATATGTAAGGTAATGCAAGGTATGAAATATATGATGTGTGCATGTTTGTATGTCTCTATGTTAATGTATGAAATGATATGAATATACAATGTATGCATATATATAAAAATGTAGATAATACAAAGTTGCATGAATGAAATGAATGTTTGCAATATGTTAATATAAATACAAGTATCTAATATACATGAATGTAAGTATAATATAATACAAGTATACATGTATGTATCATGTAAATGTAATATACATGATATGTATGTATGCATGTATACAAGGTAAGTAGGTATGTATATATTTCTATAAACTGAGTTAACCTATAACCTTTTACACACATGCATTCATACACCCTTTGACATCATGTATCTCATGTCACATACACCTACCTATCACTAAATTTTAGAATATTAACACATATCCTTTCACACACATACCAAACATACACATACTCACTTACTCTTTTACCTCTCTTTCTATATATATATATATATATATATATATATATATATTTTTTTTTTTTTCTTTTGCCTCTCTTTCTCTCTCTCTCTCTCTCTCTATATATATATATATATATATTTTTTTTTTCTCTCTCTCTATATATATATATATTTTTTTTTTTTTTCTATATATATATATATATATATATATATATATATATATATATATATATTTATGTATGTATGTGCCTATATATATATAGCTTTCCTATATATATCTATGTATATGAATATGTGAATAGTGATGCATATATATATATGTGGGATGTACATGTAGGTAGCCTATATGTTATGAGTGTACTACAATATTATATATATATATATATATATATATATATATATATATATATATATATATATATATATATATATATTGTTATGTGTATATGTGTTTGTGGTTTGGCTTAGGCATGATATAGCCTATAGCCTAGGGCTCTTAGCCTATGGTGTGTCTGTTTGCCTAGTGAAAGTTTAGTTAGACTTGTTTAGTCTTGATTAGGCCTAGAATAGACTAGTTAGACTAGTATAGACTTGTTTGGTTTAGGTTTGACCTAGTTAACCTAGTTTGACTAGTCTAGTTGACTTGAGTTGACCAAAGGTTGACTTTAGCCTAGATTGACCCCAAACTTCATGTAGATGCATTGTAGCAGTCTATTTCTATATTTTAGACTTGTTGTGACTTGTGCTATTCTAATAAGAGCCAGACACCACTCCTCGGACAGTACTTTCATCTTGGACATTCAGATAGCAGGCGAGTACATTCTCTGATAGTTCTTCTATTTACTTGTCGTTTACTGTACTTCAGTTGTAGCTAGCTCTATTTGATTCTATATTCCAAACACGATTGATATTACTGGATCTATTTCATGCGACACTCACTTATTTAAGTCTGGCCTCTATTTCTGGAACCACCTACTGGAATTACCTACTGGAACCACCCTGGAATCAAATACTGGAACCATTCGTGTACTGGCTGGAATAATACCTATTTTTGTGTCGGATTATGGATTCACTTGTACTTGCTGGACGGGGAAATATTGGAATAGGCATGTGAACATACCCAAATACTGGAACCACTCCCTTGGAATTATACTGGAACGATAGTCATCCCACACTTAGCCGAGTGTGCGGTGTGCCATATTACCTACAGTCGTTCACATGTCAATCCCGATATTTTAAAACACACTGTTAGAGTATAGGCTGAACTCACCCTGGAACCTTTGATCACCGACTGGACTCACCTTATACCGGACTCATCTTGTACTGGAACCACCTGGTATCAGATTCATGTTGTCTGGATTTACTTGGGTTTTGCACTTGTTTACATTTACTACCTGGACTTATTATGTTACCATAGTTCAGCTAAATTTATTTTACAGTCTTTATTGCCATCATTCTTCTCTTGTTTTAGTTACTTTACTTTCCTTGTATCTTACTGCTTCTCTATACTATGCCCTAAATATAAACTGCCATATTCATCAATAAAACTGCTTATAACTGCTTTATAGTTCTCTGTCATTACTTGGATTTTCTTGTTAAGATGTACTCGTTCCCGTCCTAATTGGACCTATTGAAAATTTTACAGAGGACGAGGAGGAGGCCTGCCTAGATACTTTCTATAAGACAGCCTTAGAGGACACTTGCGATCCGGACTTCCAGTCGGATCCCTTAGCTGTAGAGACTGTTGCTCTATAGATTTCTTTATCTTATTTCATAGTACTGGAGTTTGAGTTGTATATTTGGATCTGTATTATTTCTGGATGTTAGTGGAGTTTATCTAGACACTTAGCTTTCTCTCTATTGTATTTCCTGTGGATTTGGATCTTGCATCTTTTATATCATTCTATCTTTATCCTGTTCTACCTTAGATGTGATTGAGATATATTCTGTTATGTCACCCCCATTCGGGGAGTATAACTGTTTATTACCTTAAACTGTTAGATGTTGTGACCTAGGACAGCGTTCTACCGCCGATACTGCGGCGTAGGCTGGACGTACCCACGTCTCGTGCCCTTACTCTAGGGTGCGGGTCGTGACAGATGTTCTAAGTCAAAAATGTACGTCTTACCGGGAGGCGTACGAGACAGCTCTCGAAATGGAAAGATTTTATCAACCGGCTAGTCGTGGGACAACGCAGAGCAACCAAGGACTCAATAATCAGAAACGACCTAGGTCTGCAGGAAGAAATGACGCGTCTAAGCGTCCGAATATGGGCAAGAACAAAGGACCGTATCAGGAACTGCGTTGCAACAGGTGCAATCGAATTGGTCATCGTCGCGAGGACTGTCACGTCGGGTGTTACAAATGTGGGGGAATGAATCACAAGGCATTTGAATGCAGAACTAGGGGAGAGAACCAGTATCCTCCTCGTGGAAATAACAATAATCACTATCGTGGGCATAACAACAATCAGAACCGGGGCCAACATAACAACCAGCATCGGGGCCAAGCGCCACCAGCCTTGCCAGCTCCAACTGGGAATGCGCCGAATCAACAAGGTGGCCAAGCAAGGGTTTATGCCTTGACTCAGGCAGAGGCCCAGACCGCAGAAAATGTTATAACAGGTATGTTGCTGTACAAAGGCATACCTGCAAGAGTACTTTTTGATTCTGGTGCTACTCATTGCTTTATCTCTTCTGATTTTGCAACGGAAAATAAATTTTGTATGACTCAACTAAAGACAGCTTTGTGTGTTAGTACTCCTTCGGGAGTAGATATGCCTGCAACTTTGATTTGCAGGGACGGCTACATTAAGATTGGAGGCAAGACTTTATCTCTGGACGCAATTGTACTCGACATCAAAGAGTACGATATCATATTAGGAATGGACTGGCTCAGCGCCTGTCATGCAACGATCGACTGTACGGATAAGAGAGTTGTGTTTCGCCTACTTGGAGAAACAGAGTTCTCTTACTCGTGCGGCTCGGCGTTCCAAGGACCTATGGTAATATCGGCAGTTACAGCAAGGCACATGCTGTACTCGGGGTGTGAAGGCTTTCTCGCTTCTGTCCAAGACACTCGAATGAAGAGTGTAGGCTCGAATCAGACCGAAATTGTGGCAGAGTTCTCCGATGTATTTCCGGACGAGATACCTGGTATGCCGTCGGATAGAGAAATTGAATTCACAATTGATAGATTTCCGGATACTCGTCCGATATCAAAGGCGCCGTACAGGATGGCTCCGGCAGAATTGAAGGAACTAAAGGTACAGCTACAAGAATTACTAGACCGGGGATACATTCGCCCAAGTGTATCTCCATGGGGAGCTCCAGTACTGTTTATAAAGAAGAAGGATGGGACGATACGACTGTGCATCGATTACAGAGAACTAAACAAGGCAACCATCCGTAACAAGTATCCCTTGCCAAGGATACATGATCTATTCGATCAGCTTCAAGGGACGATCGTGTTTTCAAAAATCGATCTTCGTTCAGGATACCATCAGTTGAAGATCAGACCCGAAGATGTTCCTAAGTCAGCATTCCGTACGAGATACGGACACTATGAGTTTTTGGTCATGCCATTCGGCTTGACTAATGCTCCAGCAGCCTTTATGGATTTAATGAATAGAGTGTTTCGACCGTTCTTAGACAAGTTGTTGTTGTGTTCATCGATGACATCTTGATCTACTTAAAGGATAGGGAGACTCATGTCGGACACTTGAGAGAAGTACTTCAGACGCTGCGGGACAACCAGCTTTATGCAAAACTAATCAAGTACGAATTTTGGATGAACAATGTGTCGTTCCTTGGACATGTTGTTTCGGCAGAAGGTGTTGCCGTCGACCCAAAGAAGATTGAGGCAGTTGTGGACTGGAAGCAGCCTGCATCAGCTAGTGAGATACGGAGTTTCCTTGGTGTCACGCCCCAGAACCAGAATGCTGAAGAGCGGGGGCGGACATAGCCAGCTACGTATAACGGAGTGGAATCCACGCCGCTATACAGTCACGGCTGTCTAGATATGTGAGGGTTTCACTACAATCCATCAGTCTCTTAAGGTCAAAAAATAGCCTATTGTCTCAATCTCAACCAACTAGTAATAATCACAAGATGTCAGAGCATCAAATACATAAATATAAGGCATCCCAAATATTACATATCAGATGATTATGAAGCTAGTCGTACAAAATGTAAGGACTAGCAAGAGTTCAGTCATACATGATCAACCCCCGGGGCTTATCAATCATGTTACAGCCCGTAGGCAGACAATAAGAAAAGTGCAATACGAGCTAACACTTGCTCGTCGGCTAAACGCCTCAACAGAATAATTTACAATATTACAGTGGGAGAACAAAAAGAAACCCACTCATTGCCAAGGTTCCGCCTAGTGGCCACCATCTGGCTGGAAATCCGGTAGATCCTTTGGTGCTGCTCCGGTATCTGGCCATACAAAACCAGCTGGATCAGACCCCAGAAAGAGCAAGTGCCACAAAGAAGGCTTCACTTAAGGACTAAAACCAGCAGATCATTAGCATTCAACATGTAAGAAAATAATAAGTAACACAGATTGGGGTTCGCGCACTACCAATACACTTGTCCCAATCAGAGAAAATAATTAAGAGAAGCATCATGTTAAATAAAATATAGCTGGATAATATATATGAAAAGAAGACAATGATGAAAGTGACAATGAAGGGTACAATCAGGATAGTACAATCTGGAGTGACAATAGTGTTCAAGCATTATAGTGACAATCTGGAGTGACGATCATTATAGTGACAATCTGGAGTGACAATCATTCAATCATGCTGGTACAATCTTGCAATCGATCACTTCTAGACAATACTATACTGGACTAGACTCCATCCAATCAATCACGGCCAATCATTGCCTACGGCTTTCTACATTAACTAACTAGGGTTATCACAATCCTAGTTACTAGCAAGATGCAATGAGATGCTCCAAGTAGTCACAGGCCCTGCAGCTACCCAGGTTATCCAGGCAATCATTATAGTGACAATCCAGAGAGTTCAATCATTAAAGTGTCAATGGAGGGAGAGTGCAAGACAATAGAGTTCAATCATTAAAGTGACAATCGAGAGTGCCCCACATGACAGTGGGCTGTAAATGTGCCCTACTCGTCGGCAGGCTACAAGTCCAAACATTTGCGGCCGGAATAATGGGGTCGCCTGTAACTGGAGAACATCTCTTCATGACTAGTAGATTATTCTAGTTATTAGCCTTAGTTTATTTCAATATGTACCCCTGACCGTGGTACTCAGGGGTCTATGCCCTAGACATGATGCGAGACAAGACTGGTTCATTTATACAAGCACAATCGCCCACGGTGTCAAGTCATTATACAGGTCATGTCATGTCAAGTAGCCGCCGCAACGGCTTATCGAGATATAACATGTCAGGTTATCCGGTCAAGTATACTAGTCAGGAGTGCGCCACGACGGGCCACTATCATGTCATGTCAGGTTACTGGTCGAGAGCGTACCACTACGGGTCACTGTCGTGCCATGTCAGGTTACTTGTGAAGAGTGCACCACTATGGGTCATCATCAAGTCAGGTTGTCATATCAAGTCTATCATGTCAAGCCAATCATGTCAAGTTATCATTCCAAACATATTAAATAAATTCGTGATTATCAAGTTTATGAAAAAAGGCGTAAGGATATAAAATGGGCGTAAATATCTAATAAAATACCAATATACAGGGCTATAGAAGAGCCAAGCTTAAGGAAAAAAAAGAAATAAAACCAAATCACCATAATTGGACAGATTGCGCAAGGGTCCCTGGGGTCGGGTTGGATTGCGCCAGGATTAGAGTGCGCTGGGTTGAGCTGCGCAGGGATTAGTCTGCGCAGGGGTCAGACTACGCAGGGGATGAACTGCGCAAGAGCTGAGCCGCGCTGAGTCGGGTTGCGCACGGATCAGATTGCGCACGCACTGGATTGCGCACGCACTGGATTGTGCAGGGGGATAGATTGCGCAGGGGGTGGATTGCGCAGTGACTGAACTGCACAGGGGGCAAGATTGCGCCAGCACTAAAGAGTGCTGGGCTAACTGGATTGCGCCAGGCGCTATAGAGCGCTGGACTGGATTGCGCTCGGGAACAAGGGTCTTCTTCCCCAAACCGAGAGAAAAGCCATGGAACTCAGAAATTCCAAGGACCACAACTAAGTCAAAACAAGTCCAAATCCATTTTTACAAGGGTCTAAATTGTGTAAAATTCAATTCTCTTCAACATGGAACAATCAAAACATGAAAATAAACAAGTTTTATAGATCAAATCCACCAAAATCCGAAAATACTTCAAACCTAGATCTACAAAATTCCAAGCTCCAAATGGAGAAAACCCAAGTTCTAATGTTGCTTAAAATGAGCTAATAAAGCTAATAGACAAATAAAATATAGCCCTCAAGTGATAGCAAGATGCACTTGCCTAGGTGGGTGGTGGTGGAGAGGAAGAAGCTTGAGGAAGAAGATGAAGAAAATAATAAGGAGAGAGAGAGAGAAGTTGATATTTATAATGGGGTGGGGTTCTCCATGTTAAACCAAAATAGACCAAACCAAAATAAACCAAGGTGAACCAAGTCAAGGCCAATAAACTCTCTCTCTAGCAATTTAAACCAAATGAACCATGAAATAAACCCAGCCTCACTAATCCAAGATAAACCCATGAACCATTAAAACCAATTAAACTATCCATGCCAATAAAACCAAGCCAATGTAAAATAAACCAAGATAACTAATCATGACTAAAATAAAATATGGGTCCAAAATACGCATACGTACTCTAAATACGTATCACGAATTCAGGTCATTACATCCTACCCACCTTAAAAGAATTCCGTCCTCGAAATTTAATCAAGAGGCTAGAGATGTAAGGGAAAGCTATTCTATCATAGGCAATCTACCACTACCAATCAATCATACAATCATTCATGCAAGCAAGGATTCGAAGCGTAAGGCATAAGGAAGATATTACACCTTACGAGTCAAACCAGCCGGGATGACCTGATTAAAAATCATCCTCATGCTCCCAAGTTTGACTCTCCCAAAGAGGGATGACTCTAAGCAATACGGACTAAACTGATAGTCTTGCGCTTAAGGTCTCTCTCTTTGGTCAAACATGGACACGGGCCTCTCCTTATACGAAAAGGTTACGGTTATTGGTACCAACCCTTTCGAATGATCTAGGATATGGCTCGGGTCCGGGATGTTCCGTCGCAATTAGGATACATGAAATACGTCATGCACCCCGCATAATGACGGTAGAAAAGCAAGATGAGAGGATGCATATACCTCTCGGCCGATTTTGAACCTGAGCCTGGGCAAGAGCAAACTGCCGCGGGTTCTGTTGCTCGAAAGTCTGGGCCTGAGTCGGCAATGGCCTCGGGAACGGAAACTGCTGTTGCTGGTGAACTGGAGCTGGTACTGGTGCTGGTGCTGGTGCTGGTCCCCTAACCGAGGCACTAGATACTGTTGATGCTGAATCGACTCTGAATGGGCAGGACCCCACCCTATGGTCCGGTGCCCCACACAACAAGCATAATCCCAGCGCCTTGCGACACTTCGCTACCACGTGTCCAGGCTTCCCATAATAAGAACAGCCTACGACGGAAGACTGCGCTTGCTTCTGTTTCTGCTGAGGGTACGTCGGGGTTGAATGCTGAACCGACGTAACTGAAGCTGCCCGCCTCGGAGCTCCAATAGTTAAAGCCCTGGCTGTCGGGGCTGGGGCTGAAGACTGATTCATCTGACTATGGGACCGCTTCCGACCTCCAGTCCTGTCCATTATTCTCTGGGAGGTATACTCGTGCCTCCTCGCTGCTCGCAATACCGCATCATAGGTCTGATGCTCGAACTGCTCCACTGCCAATATGATCTCTAGGTGAAGTCCCTGCTGGAACCTCTGCACTCTGTCAAACTCGGTTGCCACCAAGGTAGAAGCAAACCGACCGAGTCTAGAAAACTCGGCCGCATAACCGTCGACCGTTCTGCCTCCTTGCTTCAGATTGGCTAACCTGGTCTGCAAGTCATATCGAGCCACTGCATCATAATACTTGGTCTGGAACTTCTCGCTAAACACTGCCCAGGAGACAGGTGTTGCCAATCCCACTGCTTGTGCAGCCCACCAACTGCGAGCTAGATCCAATAACTGTAGACGCACCACAGCCACCTTCTCATCTTCTGGAATCTTCGCGACTTCGAGAATCACCTCAGTATCCTGTAGCCAAGCATCGGCAGCAACGACATCCTCGCTGCCATCGAAGAATGGAGGGTTCAGGCGCTTGAAATTGTTGACCGCACTATTCCCTCGGGGTCCACTTCTATTCAGAGCATCTTCCACTGCCTGGTGCAAGGCATCGCCTCTACGATCTTGGGAAGCTAACAATGATCTGATGAGACCCACCAAAGTGCCATCATCAGGATCTGCAGGCTGGACTGACTGAACTGGCGGCTCTCCTCCAGTAGGTACGACTCGGGAGGCTGCTCCTGAGTGCTGGGCCTGATCTTCTGGTTGCTGCTGGTCCACGGGAGGTGCTCCTCCTTGCTGGTCGACAGATCCAGGTACAGTGCCGCTGAGGAAGACGACACAGGGAAACAATAAGGAAGGACCAGGACAGATCAATGATACAAACATGTGATCCGGACAAGAATTTTCAGGAATCAAGAGGATACGAGCAGAGATCAAGGGCGAGTACCGATTGAGACATCTATTCGGTAAACCCTCACACATCTTGATTAACAAGACCTGCATGGGCCACTACTTAAACCATGTCACGCCCCAGAACCAGAATGCTGGAGAGCGGGGGCGGACATAGCCAACTACGTATAACGGAGTGGAATCCACGCCGCTATACGGTCATGGTTGTCTAGATATATGAGGGTTTCACTACAATCCATCAGTCTCTTAAGGTCATAAAATAGCCTATTATCTCAATCTCAACCAACTAGTAATAATCACAAGATGTCAGAGCATCAAATACATAAATATAAGGCGTCCCAAATATTACATATCAGATGATCATGAAGCTAGTCGAATAAAATGTAAGGACTAGCAAGAGTTCAGTCGTACATGATCAACCCCCGGGGCTTGTCAATTATGTTACAGCCCGTAGGCAGACAATAAGAAAAGTGCAATACGAGCTAACACTTGCTCGTCGGCTAAACGCCTCAACAGAATAATTTACAATATTACAGTGGGAGAACAAAAAGAAACCCACTCGTTGCCAAGGTTCCGCCTAGTGGCCACCATCTGGCTGGAAATCCGGTAGATCCTTTGGTGCTGCTCCGGTATCTGGCCATACAAAACCAGCTGGGTCAGACCCCAGAAAGAGCAAGTGCCACAAAGGAGGCTTCACTTAAGGACTAAAACCAGCAGATCATTAGTATTCAACATGTAAGAAAACAATAAGTAACACAGATTGGGGTTCGCACACTACCAATGCACTTGTCCCAATCAGAGAAAATAATTAAGAGAAGCATCATGTTAAATAAAATATAGTTGGACAATATATATGAAAAGAAGACAATGATAAAAGTGAGAATGAAGGGTACAATCAGGATAGTATAATCTGGAGTGACAATTGTGTTCAAGCATTATAGTGACAATCTGGAGTGACGATCATTATAGTGACAATCTGGAGTGACAATCATTCAATCATGCTGGTACAATCTTGCAATCGATCACTTCTAGACAATACTATACTGGACTAGACTCCATCCAATCAATCACGGCCAATCATTGCCTACGGCTTTCTACATTAACTAACTAGGGTTATCACAATCCTAGTTACTAGCAAGATGCAATGAGATGCTCCAAGTAGTCACAGGCCCTGCAGCTACCCAGGTTATCCAGACAATCATTATAGTGACAATCCAGAGAGTTCAATCATTAAAGTGTCAATGGAGAGAGAGTGCAAGACAATAGAGTTCAATCATTAAAGTGACAATCGAGAGTGCCCCACATGACAGTGGGCTGGAAATGTGCCCTACTCGTCGGCAGGCTACAAGTCCAAACATTTGCGGCCGGAATAACGGGGTCGCCTGTAACTGGGGAACATCTCTTCATGACTAGTAGATTATTCTAGTTATTAGCCTTAGTTTATTTCAATATGTACCCCTGACCGTGGTACTCAGAGGTCCATGCCCTAGACATGATGCGAGACAAGACTGGTTCATTTATACAAGCACAATCACCCACGGTGTCAAGTCATTATACAGGTCATGTCATGTCAAGTAGCCGCCACAACGACTTATCGAGATATAACATGTCAGGTTATCCGGTCAAGTATACTAGTCAGGAGTGTGCCACGATGGGCCACTATCATGTCATGTCAGGTTACTGGTCGAGAGCGCACCACTACGGGTCACTGTCGTGCCATGTCAGGTTACTTGTGAAGAGTGCACCACTACGGGTCATCATCAAGTCAGGTTGTCATATCAAGTCTATCATGTCAAGCCAATCATGTCAAGTTATCATTCCAAACATATTAAATAAATTCGTGATTATCAAGTTTATGACAAAAGGCGTAAGGATATAAAATGGGCATAAATATCTAATAAAATACCAATATACAGGGCTATAGAAGAGCCAAGCTTAAGGAAAAAAAAGAAATAAAACCAAATCTCCATAATTGGACAGATTGCGCAAGGTTCCCTGGGGTCGGGTTGGATTGCGCCAGGATTAGAGTACGCTGGGTTGAGCTGCGTAGGGATTAGACTGCGCAGGGGTCAGACTGCGCAGGAGATGAACTGCGCAAGAGCTGAGTCGCGCTGAGTCGGGTTGCGCAGGGATCAGATTGCGCACGTACTGGACTGCGCACACACTGAATTGCGCAGGGGGATAGATTACGCAGGGGGTGGATTGCGCAGTGACTGAACTGCGCAGGGGGCTAGATTGCGCCAGCACTAAAGAGTGCTGGGCTAACTGGATTGCGCCAGGCGCTAAAGAGCGCTGGACTGGATTGCGCTCGGGAACAGGGGTCTTCTTCCCCAAACCGAGAGAAAAGCCATGGAACTCAGAAATTCCAAGGACCACAACTAGGTCAATACAAGTCCAAATCCAACTTTGCAAGGGTCTAAATTGTGTAAAATTCAATTCTCTTCAACATGGAACAATCAAAACATAAAAATGAACAAGTTTTATAGATCAAATCCACTAAAATCCGAAAATACTTCAAATCTAGATCTACAAAATTCCAAGCTCCAAATGGAGAAAACCCAAGTTCTAATGTTGCTTAAAATGAGCTAATAAAGCTAATAGACAAATAAAATGTAGCCCTCAAGTGATAGCAGGTGGTGGTGGTGGAGAGGAAGAAGCTTGAGGAAGAAGATGAAGAAAATAATAAGGAGAGAGAGAGAGAGAGAGAAGTTGATATTTATAATAGGGTGGGGTTCTCCATGTTAAACCAAAATAGACCAAACCAAAATAAACCAAGGTGAACCAAGTCAAGGCCAATAAACTCTCTCTCTAGCAATTTAAATCAAATGAACCATGAAATAAACCCAGCCTCACTAATCCAAGATAAACCCATGAACCATTAAAACCAATTGAACTATCCATGCCAATAAAACCAAGCCAATGTAAAATAAACCAAGATAACTAATCATGACTAAAATAAAATATGGGTCCAAAATACGCATACGTACTCTAAATACGTATCACGAATTCAGGTCATTACACTTGGTTTAGCCGGGTACTATCGTAGATTTGTGAAAGACTTCTCGAGAATCGCATCGCCTTTGACTCGCCTAACTCAGAAGGGAGTCATATTTAAGTGGACTAACGACTGTGAGAGTAGCTTCCAAGAACTCAAGCAGCGGCTCGTCATGGCCCCAATTTTAGCACTTCGGGAAGGCTCTAAGGGATTTCAGATCTACAGTGATGCGTCGGAACTTGGTTTGGGATGTGTTCTCATGCAACGTGGGAAGACAATATCTTATACGTCGAGACAACTCAAACAGCATGAGAAGAATTACCCAACACATGATTTGAAACTGGTGGCGATTGTGTTCGTGTTGAAATTGTGGCGACACTATCTCTATGGTGTGTCCTGCGAGATCTTTACGGATCACAAAAGCCTAAAGTACATATTTACGTAGAAGGAATTGAATTTGAGGCAGCGGCGTTGGTTAGAATTGATCAAGGACTATGACTTGACAATCTCCTACACGCCGGGGAAAGGAAACGTGGTAGCTGATGCCTTGAGTCGGAAATTTGTTGGGTCCCTAACAATAGCAAAAGAGGTACTACGAGATCTTGATGAGATGGGCATCGAGTTCAGGATTCGTCCGCAGAATGTGCAGTTGGCTCAGTTGCAACTTGAGCCGAGTCTCCAGGGAAGGATTAAGATTGCTCAGAAGGATGACCCGTTTCTACAGAAGATACGCGAGTTGATTCTAGCAGGAAAGGCGTCGGACTTTACCGTTGAAGATGACACTATTTGTGTCAAGGAGAGATTGTGCGTCCCTAAGGATGAAAATATCAGGAAGGAAATACTGACCGAGGCTCATTTTGCAAAGTATTCCTTGCATCTGGGAAGCACGAAAATGTATTAAGATATGTGCACCATATTTTGGTGGCATGGCATGAAGAAGGATGTGGCGCTATTCATGTCACAATGCTTGGATTGTCAGCGTATGAAGGCCGAACACTAACGGCCAGGCAGAAAACTACAAAATTTGGCTATTCCACTATGGAAGTAGGATAATATCTGTATGGATTTTATAGTTGGCTTGCCAAGAACTCAGAAGGGAAATGATGTGATTTGGGTTATCGTGGATAGATTAACCAAGTCTGCACATTTTATTCTAATAAAAGTTACATGGGGAGTAGAACGGTTGGCTCAGATCTACATAAATGAAATTGTTCGATTACATGGGGTGCCAACTTCTATAGTATCGGATAGAGACGGAAGATTCTTGTCGCGATTTTGGATAAGTCTGCACTCGGCAAAGGACACAAAGTTGAACTTCAATACGGCTTACCATCCGCAGACTGATGGTCAGACAGAGAGAGTAAATCAGATCCTTGCGGATATGTTGAGTGTGCGTGCTCGACTCGAAGACAAGTTGGGACGCACATCTCGTACTAGCAGAATTTGCATATAATAACAGTTATCAGGCAAGTATCCAAATGGCCCCGTACGAAGCCTTATATGGACGGAAATGTCGATCACCGATATGCTGGGATGAAGTCGGTGAACGGCAAGTGCTCATACCAGAACTTGTGGAACAGGCTGTCGAGAGGGTTCGCTTAATTCGAGAAAGACTTAGAGTTGCTCAAAGTCGACAGAAGAGTTATGCGGACGTACATCAATGACCTTTAAAATTCACAGCAGGCGATCATGTCTTCTTGAAGGTCACACCCATGCGAGGTGTGATGCGGTTTGGGATGAAAGGAAAGCTAAGCCCGAGATTCGTTGGACCCTTCGAAATTTTGGAGAAGGTAGCCTCAGTGGCTTATCGACTTGTACTACCTCCGGCTCTGGCTGATGTGCACGATGTCTTCCATGTATCTCAACTACGGAAGTACGTGCATGATCCAAGCCATGTAGTGAATTTCGATCAGCTGCAGCTGAGCGTTGACCTATCCTACACTGAAGAGCCTGTCCAAATTTTGGATAGAAAGGAGAAAGTTTTACAGAATCGGACAGTATCCCTAGTCAACGTGCTGTGGCGGAACCATGCTGTCGAGGAGTCGACGTGGGAATTAGAGGAAGAGATGCGGGTGAAATAGCCCTCGCTGTTTGATAATTTTGAGGTAGGGCTTTTGCTTTAAGTTTCGAGGACGAAACTTTTTTTAGTGGTATATTATGTAGAGTCCCGCTCCTAGCGGTTCACTATGTAAGGATTGTGGCTTGGCTAACTCGGTCGGAACCGAGTATTGGAGAAACTTACCGTCAGCACCGAATTGATCACGAACAAGTGCATAAGAACCTTTCGAACTAATGGATTGGTTTCTCTTGAAATGCGTCCATGAGTTTTCTCTGGATGTTTTGCTGCTGGTTTTGCTGCTTGGTTTTGATGGATGCTTTTCTGAATGATTTTCGATGATTTGATTCTTGCCCGTTTTTATCGATTTGTATAGCATTCATTCTTGAGAATTCTGAGAGAAGAGAACACAACGAGATGGATTATTAACCAATCTTTTGGTGCCAATACAGACTGACGCGTGACGGAAGGCTAAGCGTACAAGTGTTCCTCTCTCTCTCGACGATTCTCTAATTTGGTGAGTGTGGATCTCTGTGGTGGTATTGTCCCTCTCGCTATTCCTTCATGCCAACTAAATAATTGTCTTACAACATCCGTTGATCGATGTCAAGTTGCTAAATGCCACAAGTCAATACCACTAAGAAGCTAGAGATAGAACATTGAAATGAATGCTAGTCCCTTGAACATTGAATGAATCGATTACACTGTTAACAACAATTGAGATTATGCTTGTCCACTGAACATTGAATTGAGATTGAATTGATGTCTAGAATAATGATAAAATGCTGCGAAATGAACAAGTTGTCTATTTACTTTCAAAACTACCATGCACTATATGCTTATCAAGTCGGTCACGCATTCGCATGGTCATGGACAACTTGTGCACAAGGTTTGGTGGTGTGTTTCCTCGAATCGGTACTGGGGCACCGGGACCGATTCGGCCTAGGAGGAAGCATTGGCGTGCTAATGGAAGCATGGGTCTTGCGAGGCATCCTTAGGGGCTACCTACATACTTTGGAGTCATTGCATTACCTTGAAGTCCTATAAGGCAAAGAGATGTCCATATGGTTTAACAGCACCAGTGGCCATGTAGTCAGGATGCATGCTAATGATCATTTTATGTAGGGGCGGTAAGTATATTATTATTATCCTGTATCTTATGCAGGAAAGCTGGAATCGGCCAATGGTAAAGTAAACATGGTTTATTCCATGTTACATTTATTGTGATTTACTCTGAATGTTGCCTGTCCCTAATAAGTTCATATCTTTAAAATGCTTGTCATTAATAAAATGTTGGTTTAGCTGAGTGGGCCAACGGGGCTCACCAGCGCATTGTTATAATGTGCTGACCCCTCCTCTACAGGTACTGGAGAACGCTCGGGTGCACCTCGCAACTAAAGCTTTCTGAACTGCTGTTTTCTTTCAAGTTGTTTTCCCTAAAAGACACACAAAGTATTGCGAAGTTTTCAAAGATAGCTGCTTATATTTCAAAGTACTAAAGGGGCATGATGTATGGAACGGGAAATTATTTCATGGCAGCTTATCAGTTGTACTTCTTTTCATGAATCAATTTAGCCGAAATGGCATTTCAAATATTATCGAGAAAAGTTGTATTCTGACTACAATTATGAATAAAATGAGTATTTCTTCTTCCTATATTGTATCTCAATGTTTCCGCAACTGTGGCTTATTTTTAAATGTTTCAAAGTGATATAAATGTGCATGTTCTAGTCTTGTACAAGTGCAACTCCAGACTTGTACGGCATCACGCCTTAGCGAGGACGATCGATTCGGCGTGAATCGAAGCAAAGCTAGCGATTCCCCGAATCGGGGCATGACATCCACCGTCTCAGGATGCTGGTCCTCTAGCCCCTTAAGCTCTTCTAAGGTAGGACAATACTCTTCATAGGGGTTCTTACCCCAGGGTAGCTTTGAAACGGCGAACATCTCGTGAAAGGCAAGGCCCATCTCTCCACAAGGTAGAAAGAAAGTTCCAGTATCGCAATTAAACAACTCTAGCAAAGCTAGGAACAAGGATCGATTGGAAGGGATGCCATATTCAGTGCCTCTGATGGCACGATGAAGGTTAATATATGCAATATCCTCCTTAAAAGTACCCAGCACCCACCGGGTCAGCTCGCCCCACTTTCTGTCAAATTGGATCCATCCTTCAGGTCGAAAGAGACCCTTCGGATAACCATGGTCATATGCCAAGAGCCCGTTGGCAAAGATGGAAGCACGGGACGGACAGGAAGCAACATTCATTGGGAGGATGACGAACTACCCTAGATAGGCACATGAAGACTCTGACCTGTTGCCCGTCCGGATTCAGCCCGAGGTCAAACCCACCTGACTGGGGGTTAAGCCCTAGTCCAAGAGTCGTTCATCGACAAAACAGAAGAAGACCGACAAAGGCAAGTGGCGCTCAGTCTCAGGTAGGGATAGAGAGATTGTTACTCCTAATAAACTATTCCAATTTTAGGAAGAAAAGGTCTGACTCTCTCGGGACTAATCGGTCACCAAAAAGAAATTGGGGCTTTAATTGCCCTGCATCAGCATCTTGAGAAGGGGCCAACCTTCCCTGATCCAGCATACGACAGAAGTAAGTCAAAGTCTGCGCCCGTATATATATATGTATGTATATATTGTGTGTGTGCGTTCTAAATATATTTATTGGTGTGTGTGGTGTAGTTTATTTTGGTGTAGGTGTGTGTGGATAGAGAGGGATATAGAGAGTGATAGAGAGAGTGTTAGGGAGTGAGAAAGAAGTGTAGTGAAGGGGGGAGTAGGCTGCTGTGAGGACAGCACTGCTCGAGAGGGGAATGAGCTGTTGTCCTAAGGACAGCAGCAGTTAAGCACAGCAGTAGCAGCAATATGGGACTGCAGCAGTAGCTATTAAGGACTGCTGCTTTGCAGCAGTGTGAGGGAGGGGGAGCAGCCACCCCTGTTGCCCCTATTCACCTATCCACATATTCATACATTCCTCCATTCATTCAGTCCTTTACCCATTCATTCACTCCACATTCACATACACATTCAGTCATTAACTGTCACGACCCGCACCCTAGAGTAAGGGCACGAGACGTGGGTACGTCCCGCCTATGCCGCAGTGTCGACGGTAGAACGTTGTCCTAGGTCACAACATCTAGCAGTAATATACTAAACAGTTTATACTCCCCGAATGGGGGTGACATAGCAATAAATGAACTCAATCACAACTAAGGAAGAGATAGTACGATATGATATAGAACTCAAGAAAAAATAGATGATAAAGTAGTCTAAGATAATATCCCATCAATATCCAGAGTACAAACTCAGCTATAGGATGAAAGAATATATACAACTCAGAACTCTGAACAGAAAATAAGTCTAGCTAAACATGTCTCAAGGCAACATAAAATAAGATAAGCCTAACTAAACTAGTCTAGGCAATAGGGGTGAAGTCCTCAGCTAGAGCTGGGTCCTCCTGAGAGTCCAGCTCGCAAGTGTTGTCTAGGGCTGCCCCGTAGAAGGTATCCACACAGGCCTCCTCCTCGTCCTCTGTAATATTTTCAACAGGTCCAGTCAGGACAGGAGCGAGTACAGTACATCTCAACAGTTCATAGCAGGTTAGAAAATATAATCATACAGTAAAGTATGATACAAGTACTAAAAGAAGTGCAGTATGTAAACAGAGAGAGAACTGTAATAGAAATTTCTACTATAAATAGAGACAAACAGTGGCTAGTGAGTCAGAGTACAAAATAGACATGTAAATGGCATAGGAGATTCTGATAAGACACTATGGAAGAGATTCTGATAAGATACTACTTGGGTATTATTCACATGTCTACTTCTACTCCCCCGTACCCCCAATCAATACACAAGGATCCAACCAGGTTATGTTATGATTCCATACAAAGCCCCCGAAGGGTGATACATAGATGTCCTATAAATAGGGATTCTAGGAGATTCTAAGATATCCAGTAAATGGGATAAGAGATTCTAGGAGACTCTGTGATCATAAGAGTATATGTCACAAGTGATCAAAGAACCAGTGAAGCATAGTGGTATGCCATGTAAGTGAAACGCACAGAACATGTAGTACCCGATGCTCCCTAAGAATAACATCTTAAGAAGGGATCCATATAGTACCAATCCGTGCGACCAACGTGACAGTAACAAGTAAAGTAATTTAATGCATGAAATAATTCTAAGCAGGATATGAAATGATCAGAGAATGTACTCGCCTGGTATCTGAGTGTCCAATATGAAAGTACTGTCCGAGGAGTGGTGTCTGGCTCCTAATCAGAACAGCACAAGTCACAACAAGTCTAAAATGGTAAAATAAAGTTCTACTATGTATTCTACATGAATCTAGGTCAATCTAGGCCAGAGTCAACTCTTGGTCAACTCTGGTCAACCTTAGAAGTCAAACTAGGTCAACTATGGTCAAACTAGGTCTAACAAGTCTACACTAGTCTAGCAAGTCTATTCTAGGTCTAATCAAAGCTATACAAGCCCAATCTAGGCTCACTAGTCAAACAGACACACACAGGCCATAGGCTATATCATGCCTATTAGCCAACCCATAATACAAGACAACATGACATTACCTATATCTATAATACTACAAATATTGATATATTTACCTAATCTAATACATAACACATGTATATATATTACACAACCATAATATATATATATATACACAAACTTACATTATATATATATATATATATATATATATATATATATATATATATATATATATACATATATTAGAGTATACATTACATACACACTTACATTACATATATATATACATTAGGAAATAGGATAGGTATATAAAGAGGGAGAAAAGACATGAGTGTGTGTGTGTGTGTGTAACTGTGTGTGTGTGTGGGGTGAATCAGGAAATCAGAAATCAGTGGAGTGTGTGAGTGAGGAATGTACAAAACAGTGAAATGATGGACACATCAATAAACCCCAACATGAACCAATTGCTAGAGACTAAACCATATGAACAACATGATGTCAAGACCAAAAGAATTCGAAATAGGCAGCAGTTTTATGTGCAGGAAATAGAGTTCAAGTTATTTGAAAAACACAAATATCAGTTAACACATTGAAAACATCAATACACTTCATGAAATCTCAGGTTTTCAGCCATAAAACTAATTTCCAGATTTCAGTCTTCATTTCTAAACATTCCCAGGTTTATAAAACATTGGAATCATCCATAGTTCATAATAGAACCCAAAAAAATCAGTTTACCACAGTTCATAATTTTCCAGTTTAACAGCCTAGGCTTAAACCCAGTTTTCATGAGTCAAACACATTCAAACAAATCCCAAATTCGACACACATTTAGGAATCATGTAGGAGTACATATTAGGGCTTTAATATCATGTAATTAACAGCATAGAACTAGGTAAAATCGATGTCAAAACTCAATATCAAAATCTGGAAAAATCAAAATCTGGAAAAATCAGGATATAATAGGACTGATACACAGTTTAGGATAATTGGGGAAAATGTGAATTAATAAATCAAATCAATCTAAAATGCAAAAACAGAGGTTGGTAATTAAAATATATATTACATATGATTCCTACAATGTCATTGTGTCCAAGCACGAGGACACAATGTGTCAAAACAAATCAAAACACAAAACAGTGCAATAACTGTGCCATTCATCGTGCACGTGTTCACGGGGTTCGTGTACACGACACGACAGGACACAGACCTCGTGGTCGTGTCCAAGTGTCGACTAGGTCTAGGTCTAGGGTTAACACACCTTGATATGGGTCCACGACACGTGTGTCAGTGACACGACACACGTATCAGTGCTCTAAATCAACTGGACCCGGTCCAGTGCAAAAGCAATGCACGTGTTCGTGCATGTTCGACAAGACACGTGGGGGTCTGAGACTCGACACACGTTGTGTCAGTCACGAGGACGACCCGTGTATCAAGTGTCGCGTGTCGAAGTGGCGTGTCCCGAGAGTTGTGGCCCCCGAACAGCAGGGGATCAAACCTGAGCGCGCACGCACGTATGCACCGCGTGTCCACACGTCGATTCCGACATAACACGACACAGAGACACCCCAGACAAAGAGAAATGCATAAGCGACATCAAAAAAACTTTCCTATTCAAATAGATTGCACAAAAAGAATCGAAATTCCCTTTGAGGCATTTCGAGAAACACCAATGAGCAGTTCCTGATACGTGTCCAAAACGGACACGAAATCTATAAAACTCGACACAAAACCAATGCAACCACCTAGGGGACTTCTAGGGCTTCCTAAATGTATAAAGAAATCAAAATTTCAGTGAGCAATAAAGAAGTTACCTATAGATGAACTTTCTAGAAAATCCCCCTTTGTTGAGCTCCTCTCCTTGATATCCCAATCCAACAAATCAATATCAAACTAAAATAAAACTCCAAATAACAGCAAGTATAGGTATATTAAAACCTAATGGAAGAGATTTGAATGAAAAAGGACATGGAATGGAATTTCTATGGATTAAAAGAAGTATGAACAAACCTCTTTCTAAACTTGATCCTTCCTAAAAGAGGCAACCCTAAAATTAAGAGAGTATTTATAGAGTGGGGTTCCCAAAGAGGATATGGTGGCCGGCCATAATATCTAGGGCTAGGGTTTTGTAATTCTTGGGCTTTGGGCCAATCTACCAGGCTATGACTTAAGTTGATTTATCAATGGTTCTAAATCATAAGTCATGACTTATGACTTTCTAATTCCTATTGCTAACTAGAGTCTATTGACCAAACTAAGGTTTAGCTTAGGTTAGACTAGAGTCATATAACCTAACCAAGTCCATACTAACTAGGGTTAGCTTCTAGGTTGGTCTACAAGGGTCAAAACTAGTCAAAGTCAACCTAGTCAACCCTCATCCAAACAATTCCAAAATAATTTCTAAAAATTCCCATAAATTCAAATAAATTCTAATAAATTTAAATTACACCAAAAATATCAAAAATACCCTCAAACTAGAAATGTGGTAGTGACAAATCTACCCTCCTTAAAAGAATTTCGTCCTCGAAGTTGAAAGGCGAAGTACAACTGATGAGAAGGATAGAAAGTATACCTCACGGTCCAAAAAGATAAGGGTAGCGCTCGCGCATCTCATCCTCCCGCTCCTAGGTAGACTCTCCTGGAGAATGATGCCTCCATGCGACACGTACCAAAGGTATCACCTGGTTTCTCAAAACCTTCTTCCGTCGATCCAGAATCTCCACTGGCTGCTCTGGATAGCTGAGAGAAGGCCCAAGATCAATCTCTGAATGATCGAGCATATGGCTAGGGTCAGCCAAGTACCATCTTAACTGTGAAACATGAAATATGTTGTGGACCCCCACTAGCACAGGCGGCAAGTCTAGCCTGTATGCAACATCACCGACTCTCCCGCTGATAACGAAAGGGCCGATGAAGCGCGGGCTAAGCTTCCCGCCTCCACCAAAATGTATCGTACCACGATTCGAAGATATCATCAAGAAAACCTGGTCTTCGACCTAATCACAAGCAAGGTCTCAATTAATTATAATAAACAAACATGATCAAAAATTACAAATAAACAAACCTAAATCTAATCCTACTCTAATCTGTACCTCAAACTCCAACGGCCTCCGGTGGCTATCGGCCCAGTACCGATGTCTGTCCTGTGCCACGCGAAGTCTGTCCCTGATGAGCTTCACCTTCTCGGCTGCGTCAACAACCATCTCTGGCCCCAGTAAAGCTCGTTCACCAACATCATCCCACGATAAGGGTGTACGACACCTACGCCCGTACAGAGCCTCAAAAGGTGACATCTCAATGCTGGCCTGGAAACTATTATTGTAAGCAAACTCCACCAAATAAAGATGATCCTCCAAGGAACCTCCAAAGTCCAGGACGCACATCCGTAGCATATCCTCAAGTGTCTGAATAGTCCGCTCCGACTGTCCGTCCGTCTGGGGGTGGTATGCAGTACTAAACTTGAGCTGAGTGCCCAAGCTGGTCTGCAGACTCCTCCAGAAGTAGGAAGTAAAGCGACCATCCTGATCTGAGACGATGCTGACTGGAACCCCGTGAATCCTGACTATCTGCCGCATATTCATCTCTGCCAGCCTCATTGTAGACGTACCCACCTTGAATGGCAAGAAGTGGGCCGATTTGGTCAACCTGTCAACGATGACCCAAATCGTGTCTTTTCCTTCTGGTGTGCGTGACAATTCTGATACGAAGTCCATAGTGATATGCTCCCATTTTTACTCGAAAATGGACAGCGGCTGCAACAATCCACCGGGCCTCTGCCTCTCTGCCTTGACCTGCTGACAGACCAAACACCTAGCCACGAAGCGAGCCACCTCCCGCTTCATCCCTGACCCCCAAACATGCTCCCTCAGATCTCGGTATATCTTGTTGGCACCCGGGTGTATAGAATACTGAGATCTGTGGGCCTCCTGCATAACCTGCTCCCTAAGATCTCTGCTGGGCACACATAATCTGGAACCGTGCCTCAAGGCACCATCCTCTGCAAGAAAAAACTCGCCCTCCAGCAATCCTGCTCGGACCTGCTCTCGGAGACACCGCAGAACAACATCCTCAAACTGAGCCAACTTGATCCTCTCCACCAAGTCTGACTGAATCTGCATACCCCATAACTGCATCTGCACTCCGGGTACGATCACCTCAATCCCAAGGCTCTCCAAGTCTGTAAGCAAATGCCGATCCATGGTCAAACACATGGCTGTCGAATACCTACTCAAGGCATCGGCAACCACGTTGGCCTTTTCTGGGTGATACTGAAGTAGAATGTCAAAATCCTTCATCAACTCTAGCCATATGCGCTGTCTCATGTTCAACTCCTTCTGAGTGAACACATACTTTAAGCTCTTGTGATCTGTGAAGATCTCCACCCTCTCACCATACAGATAATGCTTCCACAGCTTCAGAGCAAATATCACTGCTGCCAGCTCCAGGTCATAGGTAGGGTAGTTCTTCTCATGGAGACGCAATTGCTTGGAAGCATAGGCAATCACCTTCCCATGCTGCTACAAGACGTAACCCAGCCCCTTTCCTGAAGCATCACTATAAATAGTAAAACCACCTGATCCTGAAGGCAATGTCAGAATCGGAGCTGTCGTAAGCCGCTTCTTCAACTCATCAAAAGTTGCCTGAAACTCCTCTGACCAAACGAACTCAGCATCCTTCCGGGTCAGCCGAGTCAACGGTTCTGCAACCCGGAGAAATCCTGCATAAATCTCCGATAATATCCTGCCAGCCCCAGGAAACTCCTGATCTCTGCAACTGAAGTCGGCGCTGCCCATGCCTCAAATGCTACAATCTTCTTGGGGTCAACTGAGATACCATCTCCAGTCACCACATGCCCCAAGAAGTCCACCCGGTCCAAGAAGAACTCACACTTGGAGAGCTTCCCGTAAAGCTGCTCCTTCCTGAGAATCTCCTGTACTATCCTCAAATGCTCCTCGTGCTCCTCCTCAATCTTGGAATATATCAAGATGTCGTCAATAAACACCACTATAAACTGATCCAGATACTGGTGGAACACCTTGTTCATAAGGTTCATAAACACTGCTGGTGCATTGGTTAGCCCAAACGGCATAACCAAAAACTCAAACTGCCCGTACCGCGTCCTGAAAGGGGTTTTGGGAATATCCACCCTCTTCACCTTCACCTGGTGATATCCCGACCTCAGATCAACCTTGGAAAATACCCGAGCTCCGCTCAACTGGTCAAAAAGATCGTCGATCCGCGGCAGTGGGTATTTGTTCTTGATCGTGAGGTTGTTGAGTGCCCTATAGTCAATACACATCCGTACTGACTCATCCTTCTTCGGCACGAACAATACTGGTGCATCCATGGCGATGAACTCGAGCGGATGAAGCCCTTGTCCTGTAGCTCATCCACCGGCTTCTTCAGCTCCACTAGCTCGCTGTTGTTCACCCGATAGACATGCTGAGAGATGGGCTCCGCTCCTAGAACCAAGTCTATCGAGAACTCTATGTCTCTGTCTGGCGGCAATCCTGGCAACTCCTCTGGAAAAACATCCATATACTATGCTATTAAGGGGTGTGGAATCGCCTGCTCCTCGACCGAGACTCCACAGAAGACTCCGCTGCTCTGCTCTGTCTGACGTCTGGAATACTCGAACTCTGGCTCCCCCGGCGCTCTGAAGAGAACTCTACCCCCTCTGTAATCAATGCTGGCGTGGTGCTTACTCAACCAATCCATGCCTAGTGCTATATCGTAGTTCGGCAATGGCATTACGAGCAGGCTCACCTCCAACTCACGGCCTCCCAAAACTACTCTCCGACCCTTACAAACATCACTCACGAGGATAATGCCCCCCCGGTCATAATCTTGTAAGTCCTAGGCAACGATTCAGCTATGATACCGTGTCTAATCGCAAAAGATACTGATATGAAGCTATGCGAAGCACCAGAATCGAATAATTCAAAACCTGGACTGGAGTCGAGAAGAATCGAACCTGCGATCAGCTCTCCCATCACCTATGCATCTCCAGCTGCCATGGCGAAAGCTCGCCCCTACTGGCCTCCCCTGGCCTGCTGCTGGTGCTGGACGAACCTCTGCTGCTGTGTCGGTAGTGCTGGTCCCCTCTGCTGGCCTGCTGGAGCCCTAGCTCCTCCTCCCGGGCCTGTTCGTGCTATGCGGTACTCCTTCATCTGGTGGTCTGCTGAACCGCACCGCAGGCACTGGCCCAGCCTATTCCGACACTCATTGAAGATATGCCCATGCTTCTTGCAGTAGGCACAAGTGACACCCTGTCTCTGACCCTACTTGTGTTGTCTCGGCTGTTGCTGCTGGTGAACTGGCCTCTGCTGGATCGGATGCGGCTGAAACTGCCTCGGCTGCTGGTGCTGAAAGTGGGGCCTCTTAGCCTGGCCCCCACTACTGCTGCCCACAACTGGGTCTCGCCCCCTCTTGAGCCTAAGCTCAAGATCATCCTCTGCCAACAAGGCTCCCGTCAAGATCTCATCGAATGTGGCATCCCGGTTGCCCTTGGTCAGGGACTTGACCTCCTTGACCAGACCCTTCCGGAACCTCTGGGCCTTCGCCGTCTCGCTCAAGCCCTTTATGAACCTATCGAGGGGGCCAAACTCCCCTGCGTACTCCTCCACTAAAAGACTCCCCTGGACTAGGCTCTCGAACTGCGACTCCAAGGCTCTGAGTGCTGAATCTCGGAAGAACTTCTTCTTGAAGAAGCCCTTGAACTGCTCCCAAGTCTGCCCAGCTACCCCCACCCTGGGGTCTGACTGATACCAGGTACGAGCAAGATCTCGCATCCGGCTAGCTGCGGCCTCAATCTGGAGATCTGTTGGTATCCGGGCCAGGCGGAAGATCTCCTCTATATGCTCGATCCACTCATCGGCATATAGGATCCCCTCTGTCCCCAGAAAGTCTCTGGGGCTCATCTTCTGAAACTGCTCTATCCTCGGTGTCCTTGGCTGATGGACCACTGGTCGAGCTGCAACCGTCGTAAGGGCCAACTCCATACCCCTGTCCTGTCGAGCCTGCTGTCGGTCCATGAACTGCTGGAAGTATGCGAACATCTGTGCTGTATCCACGTATCCTGTAGGCGGCGGCTGCTGGAAATGATCCTCTGGGATGACCGGGTCCTGCCTCCGAGCCGGTAGAAGCATACCCCCTGCTGCTATTGTCGAGGTCTCAATACGAGCAGAGGTGGTAGGAGCTGCAGTCCCCTGGCCCTGCTGTACTGGCTGAGAGGTAGAAGTCCCCTCCATAGCATCCCCATGAATGGTACCCTGCGATCGAGTCTCTACCATCCTGAAGATAGACAAACAAGAGTATCATAATTTCTGAGAAAGAAGCGAAATAACAAAGGCGGACAGTTAAAATTCAAAGGATCAGCTGAAAATAAGGATTTAGATGGCAACAAAAGAATTTTTCCTAATGTGATTGAGTACCTTAATAATTTATGTCCTATATCCTACTGCAGGCTGTAGTGATACTCTAATTCGAATACCACTACACTTCTAGTCACGACCTGCATGGACTACCACTAAAAACGTGTCCCGACCCGCACCCTAGAGTAAGGGCAGGAGACGTGGGTACGTCCATCCTACGTCGCAGTGTCGGCAGTAGAACGTTGTCCTAGGTCACAACATCAAGCAGTAATATACTAAACAGTTTATACTCCCCGAATGGGGGTGACATAGCAATAAATGAACTCAATCACAACTAAGGAAGAGATAGCACGATATGATATAGACCTCAAGGAAAAATAGATGATAAAGTAGTCTAAGATAATATCCCATCAATATCCAGAGTACAAACTCAGCTACATGATGAAAGAATATATACAACTCAGAACTCTGAATAGAAAATAAGTCTAGCTAAACATGTCTCAAGGCAACATAAAATAAGATAATTCTAACTAAACTAGTCTAGGCAATGGAGGTGAAGTCCTCAGCTAGAGCTGGGTCCTCCTGAGAGTCCAGCTCGCAAGTGTCTGTTTGCCATTAAAATTGTTTTGATTGAAATCTTAATACAAACAGAACAGTGATATAATATAGGACTTAGATATAGTCCTAGGAGTACACTTTTGTTTAAGCTGGGTCCTTAGTGCCAATGGAGCGAGTGGTAATGCGTTGACTCCGTTGACCGGCTGACGGCGGTTATCGGTTCTCTGAAGGTGTTGATTACTCTGGGTGTTGGAGCTTGCCGAGAGGAGGAAGACGTTGAGTGTCTAGAACTGCCTCTCCGGTGATTCTCTGTTGTGGATTCTCTGTGAGTCTTATGTTCTGAGTCTCCGTGTGTGTGAAGGGGATGATCCTTCTATTTATAGTTTTACAGGTTGGCTGCTCATGCGCGCATGTAGGATGCGCCGGTGTGGGGACGCCACGTGGAGGTTGCTGATGGAGGCGCATGGATGCTGCGTCCTGATCGAGGGGGAGAACTCTTCATACTGCTGTCGTGAGCCGGCACGTAGCAGAGGAAAGATCTTTCCGTTGCTGAAATCTTGGACGAGTTGAGTCAAAAGACACGTGTCGCCGACTCATGGTTCGAAGATCTCAGATTTGGTGGAGAGGAGTGATCTGGTGGGCTGTGCCTTGGATTGGGCGCAGGAGGAGGCTGCGGCTCATAACCTTTAGGAGTTACAAACCATTTGGGGCGCATGGCTTTTGAGGCGCATGCAGGCGACTTTCCTTCTGTCTTTCGGGATCAGAGATCAGTCTGGGGCGCATGGCTTTTGAGGCGCATACTGGTTTGGACGCATGGCCGTAGAGGCACATGCGGGTGTGGACGCATGGCCGTAGAGGCGCATGCGGGTGGCCACGTGGCAGTAGCCGTCGGAATAGAGTCATGATGATGCTGACGTTGCCGACGCTTCGTTTTCTGAATAAAGCTGTCAACTGTTCAGACTTTGGGAGGCGTACTGCCAACTCTGTCAGTTCAGCATTTAATGTTGGTGACGTTCGATGGACAGCTGAGTGGGCGCGTCGGTTGGCGTTCCACTCGGTATGGAGATGTGTGGGGGCGCACCCTCTATAATGCGCCGAGTACTGTAGGGCGCGTCTGTGTGATGCGCCTAATGCCAAAGGGCGCATCCGTGTGATGCGCTGTCTGGCTGGCGCATCGGACATGTCTTTTAATGATGCGGCTGTCTCGCTCTTCGAGTGCTATAAATAACCGTTTGGCTGAATTCGAGGCGTCCGGTTCATCCATTTAATGTAAATTCATTGCACGGAATTCGGAGGGCCATCCACTTGGCGCGTGGGTTTGATCTGCCCGGCCTATAAATAGTGGCATGGAGAGAAGATTTGCTTCTCATTCCCTCACGTACTTCCAATATAAACTTGAACATACGGGTGCATTCTGCTGACGAAGTGCTCCCGAGGGTGAAGATGAGACGCTGTGTTGTCTTTGATACACTTGAAGGTGACTGTTACATCCAAAAGACGGAGTCGAGGGCTTCTGAGGCAGGCGGAAGGTGCCTGTTGCATCCAAAGATAGGGATGCTCGAGCCTCGTCTTCGTTATTCTGGAAGAGCCGTAGATCGGAATGGCGGTGCAAGGCTCTCTTTTCCTGCAAAGTGGGGTTTCCCCACTTTGATCGTGTCGAAAGCTGCTCCTTTAGTCGTGGTTTCGATCACGGTCTTCCTTCGGCTTTGGAGGCTCTTTCGAAGCCTCCCCTAGCCACAGCATTTGCGGTGCTCTTCTCTTCCTTGGTTCCAGCCAGAGGGTTAAATGCTTTGTGTCGAAGCATTTATCGGGCGAGCCTGGTTGGAAGAGCGGCACATAACTGGGCTCTGCTCGGCCAGGTGAGCCTGGCTGGAAGAATTTGGCTGAAGGGATGCACATAACTGAGGTGCTGAAGAGATGATGGGATGCGCCTGGATGGAGGTGCATGATATCTGCTGCGCCTCACTGGTGGCGCATAGTGATGCTGCGCCTATCTGGAGACGCATGGTGGCCGCTGCGCTTATCTGAAGGCGCATGATGGCCGCTGGCTGTAGACTTAGGCTCTTTCTTTGTAGAAATTCTCCTTTGTACAACCTTTTCTAGACATGTAATAGACTTTTATATATAAAATGAAAAGTCCTTCTTCAAATGTCTATACTTATTGACTTTGCTGTGAAGTTCTTCGTCTGAGTTCTAGCGCATGTAGTGTCTGGCGCATAGGCTTTCTGGTTGTGAAATTCCATGCTTCTACAAGACCCCCTTCAAAGTTTTCAAAACTTTTGAATAAGTTTTGGAATACTTTGAATAAGAAGCATGGAGGTCAGGGCGCATGATTTCTGGGTGCATGCCTGTTCGGGCGCATGCTCTTCTCAGTTAATGATGATGGTGCCTCGGTAACCGAAAAGATTAATGATGATCTTTTGGTCTTATTTGCTGCTATCCTTGTACAGAACCCGAGGCGACGGCTGAGATCGAGGCTTCCCATCGAGCCGAGGTGAGCAGTTGTGAGCGTGAAGTGGCTGGGACTGAGGCTGCGGCGGAGCAGCTGTCTCAATCTATGAAGAAGACGATGGAGAAGCGGGCTGCGGTGGATGCTAACATCGCAGAGGTTGATGCTCAGATGCGCCGTCTTGAAGACCAGCGGGCCCAACTTCAACTAGAGGCTGAGCGTGTCCTGGCTGAACACGTGGCATTCAAGCAGGAGGAAACGACTGTTACTCAGCGGACCCTTGCTTTGGCTCAGCAGCGACGACAGCTTGATGAGAAGTATGAGAGTAAAACTTCCGCTGAGGCTGTCGGGTTAATGCGTCAAGAAGCCGAGCTGCGAGTCCAGGCGACTGTGGAAACTCGTACTGCCGACCTGAGACGTCGAGTCAGAGAACTCTCATCCCACCCTGGGGAGGATCGGGGATTGCAGCTTCTCTTCTTTTTTATGTGTTTTTTGCAACTCTTGCTGGGGAAATAGCGTATTTCTGTACTCCTTTTAAAAAATAAAGAAATACACTATCTCTTTGATGTGTTCATTTTTGATTTCATGAACTTGATGATTTATGTGGACCTATTATCTTTTGCGCACCTTGGTTTTTAGGTACAGATAATAAGTATAAAGGAACCAACATGTTTGCTCAGAGGTAATGTGGACATGGCAATCATTAGGTTCAAATGATAGAATCTTCCTACTCAGAGGTGTTTATGGACGTGGTAGGAATGATCCTGGGGGATACGCTGAACAACTCAGAGGTAATGTGGACGTGGAAGTTCTGCGATCAATGTACAACAACGTAGGAGTTGTTTGTACGGGATGTTTACTCAGAGGTAATGTGGACGTGGTAAACATGAAGGATAGCGTAAGCTCACGAAGTGTAAGGTTCCGCTTTGTAGGATGTAGAGAGACAACTCAGAGGTAATATGGACGTGGTTATCTTTCTACGGAAGGATGCCACGGAACAGCTGGGTTCCGGAAGCGATTGATTTTGTGAAAAGAGGTTGTTTGGGGAAATACATGTCTTGGAGGATGTCAAGAGTAGTACTTCTTTAGGAACTTGCCGTTGATGGGCATCATGAACAAGTCCCCATTGGGTTTGGCGAGCCGGTAAGCACCGTTTGAGTATACCGTCTCAATGATGAAGGGTCCTTCCCATTTGGGCTCGAACTTCCCTGGTGTCTTGTGAGTTAACACCATTGGCCTTCTGACTGCTAAAACCAGGTCGCCAACTTGGAAAGTTCTTTGCTTGACCTTCTTGTTGAAAGCCTGTGATATACGGGCTTGGTAAAGTCCGATGCATTGTTGAGCTAGGAGACGCTTTTCGTCAAGTGCCTCCAATTCCCGCAGACGACGACGTTGATTGTCTTCTTCTGTGAGATCGTTTGTGATTGCCACGCGGAGCGAAGGTATCTGTATCTCGAGAGGCAGTACTGCTTCGCTCCCGTAGACCAGGGAGAATGGAGTGTTGCCTGTTGGGGTCCGTACCGTTGTGCGGTAGGCCCAAAGGCATTCGCCAAGCTTTTCGTCCCAGTCGCGTTTGTTGGATGATACGACTTTTTTGAGTAGCCTGACGATAGTTTTGTTGAATGCCTCGGCCAATCCGTTTGCTGCCGGATTGTAGACGGTTGAGGCCACGTTTTGAATGCGATTCTTGTCACAGAACCTGCTGAAAATGTGGCTGATAAACTGAGGACCATTGTCATGGATGATTCGTCGGGGTACCCCAAAACGGTAAATGACATGGTGTTTGATAAAGCTGACCACCCTGGAGCTTTTTACTTCTGCTAGTGGGACTGCTTCCGCCCATTTGGAGAAGTAATCGGTGATGGCCAGGATGAAGCGGTGTCCTCTCGATGAAGGAGGGGTGATTGGCCCTACAATGTCCATGCCCCAGGCTTCGAATGGCCAGGAGGCGACTGTAGGATGTAGAGGTTCAAATGGTATATGTATGAAGTCTGCATGAAGTTGGCATGCATGGCCTTCTTAGCATATTCCACTGCGTCGGCAACCATGGTTGGCCAGTAGTAGCCCATACGTCGCAGTCGATCTTGCAACTTAGGCCCTGGTTGGTGAGCTCCGCAAGTTCCGTCATGAGCTTCTCGAAGAGCTTCGGCCGCTTCTTCGTTAGACAGGCATCGAAGGAGAAGCCCGTCGAAGGAGCGTCGGTACAGCGTTTTAGTGGCTGTATCGTAGTAGAATCGAAGAGAGCGTCTCCTGACTGAGACGGCTTCCTTCGGGTCCTCTGGAAGGATTCCGTAGACAGCGAAGTCGATGAACGGGAACATCCAGTCTCGGATATTAACCCCAGTATTTGTCGGCATGGCGTGAGCCATTTGCAAACATAGGTTGTTTCTGGGACAAATCAAGTCTCGGCCAGTTACCGTGACATAGTGTTGAGTCCCAAGGGGCGCGGCCAATGAGGCTACGAGGCCAGCCAGAGCGTCAGCCTCCAAGTTTTGTAGGCGGGGTACATGTTCGATGAAGAACCCAGTGAAGGTTAAAATGATGTTCAATGCAACTTCATGGTAAGGGATCAAATCTTCATGGCGAACCTCGTATTGCCCCCGAATCTGGTTTACGACGAGTTTCGAGTCGCCGTAGGCTTCCAGATGATCCACCCCCAGCTGTTGTGCTAGCTGGAGTCCCATGACGAGTGCATTGTACTCAGCAACATTGTTGGAGCACGGCTTCGAAAGGGAGTATGCGCGCTGGATGACCAGCTGATCGGAGGAGACTAAGACTACCCCCACTCCTGCGATGATTTGGCCGTTGGGGCCCGTTCTTGAAGCGCCATCGAAGAACATCCGCCAAACGGGCTTCCTTCAGTGACGTTTGATTCTTGGACTTCATCCGGGATGTCTTCATAGAGTTTTGAAGATTCTGGGATGGGGTGTGCAGCTAAAAAGTCAGCCAGAGCCTGACCCTTGACCGCCTTCTGCGGGACAAACACCATGTTGTATGGCGTTAGTAGGATCGCCCATGTAGCCAGCCGGGAGTTTAATGACCCTGGCTTCGCCATGAGAACTCTGAGTGGATTGACTCGGGAGATGACGTGAATTGTCTGGCCCGAGACGTAATGACGAGTCTTCTGAATGGCAAACACCAAAGCCAAGCACTCCTTTTCAACGGGGTTGTACCGGTGTTCGGCCCCGATGAGTGTTCGACTGAGGTAGTAGATTGCTTGCTCGTAGCGTGCATCGCTGTTTTGAGCCAGCAAAGTGCCGAGGGAATGATCCATGGCACGGACGTAGAGGAGGAATGGTTTGCCGGCGACAGGTGCCACTAGGACTGGCGGGCTTGTTAAGTAAGCCTTGATGTCGTCGAAAGCCTTTTGGCACTCCTCTGTCCAGACATAAGAGACTCCCTTCTTCATGAGCTGAGTAAAGGGTTGACATTTACCGGAGAGGTTTGCTATGAACCTCCGGATGTATGCCAAACGTCCCTGTAAGCCCCGAAGTTCTCGAAGGTTCTTCGGAGGATCCATGTTAAGGATGGCTTTAGTCTTCTCGGGATCGACATGAATGCCTTTTGCCGTGATGACAAAGCCCAAGAATTTGCCGCTAGAAACCCCCAAGAAGGATTTAGCGGGGTTCATTTTGAGTTGATGTGCCCACATGAGATCGAAGACCGTCTTTAGGTCCTGTAGGTGATCTCTTTTGAGGCGGCTCTTGACTGCGATGTCGTCAACATAGCACTCAACTGTCTTGCGAAGATGTTGACGGAAGATGGTGCTCATAGCTCGCTGGTACGTTGCACCGGCGTTCTTCAAGCCGAAGGGCATTACTGTGTAGCAGAAAACACCCTTTGGAGTCCTGAATGACGTGTGTTTTGCGTCATCGGGAAACATCTTGATTTGATTGTAGCCTGAATACCCGTCCATGAAGGACATGCGTTCAAAGCCACATGTATTGTCGATCATTACATCGGTGATTGGGAGCGGGAATTCATCCTTCGGGCAAGCAGAGTTGAGATCCCTGAAGTCGATACAGACTCGTATCTTCCCGTTCTTCTTGGTGACAGGGACGACATTGGCTACCCAGTCCGGGTGTTGTTCCTCACGGATGAAGCCACTGGTCAAGAGTTTGTCCACCTCCTGATCGATGGCGTTCATGATGTCTGGGCGGAAGCGTCGCTATTGTTGTTTGATAGGTTTGGCATCTGGTAAGGTGTTCAACCTATGCATCGCGATCTGTGGATCGAGACCCGGCATATCTTCGTAGCTCCAGGCGAAGACGTCGATATACTCCTTAGCCAGTTGGACTAAAGATTCTCGGTCTTCTCCTTCCAAGCTTTTGCTGATAAAGATGGGTTTAGAAGAAGACCCATCCCCGAGGTCGATCTGCTCGACTTCGTCTTCGGTGGGAGGTTCTCGTAACTCAAAACGAGACTCCCATTGTTCTCCTAGGCGTTGAGCCCAGGGTTCCTCTTTGAAGGGTTCCGGCGGTTGGTCTTCGCCTTCATCTTTCTGAGGTTGCGCCGATGTCATGTTAGCTGACAGCACTTTCCTGAAGACTGATCCGATACTGGTATCGGAATCCCACGTCGATGCTTCTGACGAGTGGAAATGTTCTATGTCTTCTGCGTCTGAACTCTCTGGAGTTGATGGCGGCGTGACATAGCCTAACCCCCGTCGAGTCCGATTATAGTAATCCTGTGGCTTTCTATTGGGCATCGAAAGCCGGACAGGGAGATGCCGACCCTTGCCGTAGTTTAGGCCTTTATTGCTTTTCAGGTCGTAGCCCATCTTTTGGATGATGTGCTTAGCCGCATCCGTGTATCGATAGACTTGTACTCTGCCGGTATCAGGTTCGGGCTCGATCGACGGGAGGTTCCGACGACGCTCGATTTTGCCCGAGATGATGGTGCCTTCGTCTCGGCTTCGTGGAGGGACTATGAAGACTCCTTGAGACGGAACTATTTGATTATGGTAGATGGTCGTTACTTGTGTTTGCAACGACCGAAGGGCGTTGTCTAATGTATACATGGCATTCCAGTATGGAAGACAAGAATAATTGAAAGACACTCTATTATTGATAAAGTACGAGATTTTATCCCGTGGGATTACATTGTCGAAGGAGGGTGCGTCTACATCAGCAGAGATATATTCGCCAAGCTCCTCGTCTGTAAGCACTGGGGCCGGATCAGGAGAGTCCTCCACCGCTCTGACTTTGGGGTCTGAGAGGGTTATGTGAGCCCTCTCGGCATCTTGGATGACTGCGGCGGCTTGCCTTTAAGACGCACCTTGAGGGGTGCCTCGGTTGCGCCTTCGATGAGTGGAGCCTTCCCTTGTAATTTTACCACCAAGGGAGCCGCTGTTTGTGGTGGCTTCCCCTTGAGGCGTATCTTCAGGGGAGCTTCGCGAGCTGGCGCTTTTCCTGATAGCTTGATGCTCATTGGAGGCGCCTTCTAGGGTGGTCTCCCTTTCAGACGGATTTTCAAGGGGGCGTCAGGAGTCGCTTCGGGCTCCAAGTCCGGTTCTGTTGCCGTCTCTGCTTCATCATCGGCGTCGTTGGCTTCCTCCTCGTCAAGTGGCTTGTACAAGTCGGAATCGGTGAAGTAGGCCTCAATCCCTTTGAAGGGATCGATATCTGCAAACTCCGTCCGGATGACGCCGTTGGTGGATACATATTTCATGCATTGGTGGAGCGTGGAGGGCACCACCATGTACTCATGTAACCATGGTCGTCTGAGTAAGATGTTGTAGTTGACCTCGGCATCCACCACATAACAAGTCACCTCAGTTTTGAGGCTGCCGATGTGACACTTCAGCCGGATCTTGCCCAGTGGCTCGCTCTTGCTGGCGTTGAAGCCGCTGATGGTCGTATTGGAGGGCGCTAGCCGGTACATTGGGATCCCCAGCTTTGATAGCAGCGCCTTTGGAATGATGCTTAGGGAAGACCCCGGATCGATCTGAATCCTGCTCACCTTTACCGAACCGATGTACCCTGTGTAATACAACGGTCGGTTATGTCGGTGATGCTTGAGCAGCATGTCTTGTTGGGTGAAGGTTATGTTTGGGATAACTTCATCCGCACAATGACAGTGTGCACAAGTAGTTGGTAGGTCTTCAGGTTGTTTGACCTGACTGAGAAAGGATTCGGCATCCTTCAGAGCTTCGCAGAGAGCTTCTCGGGAGTCCTTAGAGAGACGCAGAAGCTCGAACAAAGACAAGCGTGCAGGAGTACTGGCCAGTTGTGCCAGAATATCAAAATTGTGGGGCTTGGCTAGCCCCGAAGCATTTTCTTTCCGCAGAGGTCTGTCGAAACGGGCCTCCACTTGCTTTTGTTTATTGGCTGCTGAGGGCTTGGATGAACCCTCCTCAGGGATGGTGCCAGGAGGCACCACTTCGGCGGCAGCTTCACCGGGCTGGGAGTTCTGTTGTGCACGCGTCTGCACAGGAAGCGCCTCTTCCGTTGAAGAAGAGACCGTACGGCAAGACTTGATCTTCCTGCCTTTTGCTTTGGAGGTAGGGCGTACCTCCGGTTGAGTTACCTCGGAGACGAGGTCGGGGTGAACCCAGAGGACCTCTCCTCGAGATGTGGTGAGTGGGACAAGTCCACTCACATTGTCACGGGTGGGTGGCAAATTCACCACCTCCATTGTCGCCTTAGGGATGGGGACGACGCCATCTTGTGTGGTAGTCGGCGGCAAGGTGCCGAACTGAAGTGACACCACATTAGCTGACACCGTCTTCTCTTCGTAGTCGACGGAGATTACATCTGCATTGATCATGCGCTGGATGTAATTTTTGAGGACGTAGCAGTCCTTAGTCGGGTGTCTGACAAACCGATGGTAGTGACAGTACCTCGGGTTGTCCACTTTCCCGACTTCATCAGGCCGCTTCGGGTCCGGAAGCTTGATCTTGTCACCCTGCTTCAGTATCTCAAAGAGTTGCAGGGTGTCGTCATCATTGAATGAATAAACCTCCTTGGGTCTTGGTGCCAGTGGAGGCTTTTGAGTAGGCGCAGATGCGCCCTTCGAGGCATTAACAGTCAATGCCTATTTCCCCTTTGTTTCTCGTCCGGAGTTGTTGGTTGCGGACTTTTTCCCCTTATCGTCAAAGACGGGGAAGCTAACACCCAGAAGACGTGCATTGGCCGCCTTCTTCTCTGCAGCTTCAGCTTCAATGATTAGGGAGCTCCAGTCGGGAGGGGGAGTAGAGTTAAGCCAGAGCTTTACTGCAGGCAGCATGTTCATACTGCAAGCGGAGAGAAGCGCATGTTCTGGCATGCCTGGAGGTAGCCTGAAGCAGGCCTGACGGAAGCGTTCGATGAATGCCCGAACTGTTTCCTTGTCTTTCTGGCGTATCTCAATGAGAGACGCCATCGTCATGTCCTTCCCACCGTCGTAGAAGCGGTCGAGGAAGAGGCGTGTCAGGTCATCGAAGGACGATATGGAATTATCGGGAAGGCTGCAGTACCAGTCATACGCCACCCCTTTCAGGGCCCCAACAAAGATGCTGGTGAGGAGCGCGTCCTCCTTCGGAAGATGCCCTGTCTGCGACTGGAAGTACGTCAGGTACTGTCGTGGAGAGTCCTTTCCGTCATACGGCGTGAGTGTTTGTGGTTTATACTTTGGGGGATAAACCACCTTGTTCCACTCAAGGGGATAAGGCTGGGGAATGCCCATCTTCTGGCGCTCCTCCTGCCTGTTCTTAGACTCGAAGCGCTCCCGCAGATCTTTGATCATTTCGACCACGTCCTCCGTGGAGCTAGGAGTCGGGGAAGGAGGTACTACCTGGAGTGGAGCGTTTGAGGGCTCCGATGTCCGGGGTGCTTCTGTGTCTGAGGGTGTCCGCTGGAGGGGCACACTCGACTCTCCATTGGCTCCTGGGTCGGGACCATTTGAAGGTGTCCTGATCAAGGCCGACCGCATCTCAAACACTGCTTTAGTCAGTGCTTGCATTGAGGCAGAGAGGGTTTTGAGTCCTCCCTCTAGCGAGTCTATGCGCTGGACAATGTCCTGTGGCGGCGCATCAGCCTCAAGATCACCCCCGGTCATGTATACTGTCATGACACGGCCGAAAGTGGATGGATTAGTTGAGGCTTCGCTCTCAGCCTCGCTCTCATGTCGGGGAGTTACTTCTCCTGGTGTTTGGCCACCCCCAGCCACATTCTGGAGTTCGTCTTCGACAGGCGCATCTGCAAGGGCCTGACTGCCCTCAGCTCTGTCTTGAAGGGCCTCTTCGTTTTCAGCACTACCCCCGGCGGTGTCCTGGAGGACATCGTCATTTTGAGGGGCTTCAGGGAGGCCATCTTCGCCTTGATGAAGATCCGCCGCAGCTGTGCTTTGGACATCTTCGTCTTCGGAAGGAGGCTCGACAAGGGTCTGGCTACCCCCAGCTTCCTCCAAGGACTTCTTCCTCGACCGAGTGCCTTCGAACACTCCAGAGGTCGTGACAGCTGCCTTGGTTTTCCTCGGCTGGCTTTTGGATGAAGACGAGGAATTGGCAGTCGTCTCCCGGACAGATGAGGAATTGGAGATCATGTTGCATGACGCAATCTTTAGTTCCTCTTCTGCTGACACCATCATCCCAAGGCGATGTCGGAGGGGTGTCGATGATTGTAGCCGTTGGAAGACCGACTGCTTTGGCGGTACTGCCGTCTTGCAACAGCAGTTGATGGTGACCACTGCACAAGTTTGCCCCGTGAGAGGCACATCGTGCTTGTTGGTCAACTTTCCTGACCGGCGCTTGTGAGTGATCACGTTGCGCAAGTCGTTGGAGGAGAGTGCTACCCTCACACCCCTCTCAGGCGCATGGCAGGGCCAAGCGCCGGGGTGGTCGGGTGAGTGCTGCGCCCCCTGATCTAATACCAAGCAGGCATCACGATCAGTAGTGGGGAAACCACAGCATTTGAAGTGACTTGAACGGACCTCAAACGCACAACCAGAGGAGGCGCGGGAGTTCAAGACCACTGAGTTTGCCTCTCTCGGCTTGGTTGTGCACGCAGTGAATGCGCCCAAGTGAGATGAGGACTTTGAAGGTCGACTCGTTGTCGGTGCGGGAGTACTTGAATCAACCTTGTACAGCTTGCCATCGACAGCGCGCGTGATTGTAAGCGCGTGCCTCTGGCCGGCTGCTGGCATAGCACGTTTGTGGCGCGTGGCCCGTGCCGCCTTGGATTTCTTCGTACCAGCCCGCTGGGGCGCATAGTACTCAGCATCCAAATTCTCCTCGTCGTTACAGCGAGTGAGTCTGTCGAAGATAGAGGCTCGTTGTGGCGCATCAGAAGTAATGTGTGGGGCATTGGCTGCGCCCCTGCTTCGTCGACGTATCTTCCTCGCCTGAGAGGAAGATGGCTGGAGAACGTGGTCAGCCGCACGCTTCCCCGAGAGATGCGCTGCATCAGCGGGCGCACCTTGACTGCTGAGGACGTCAGCAGGAAGGGAAGGCTGGACGGGCGCATCCCCTTCAACGGTGGTGCCCGAGGCGTCGACTTTGCGCACCCAGACTGCGCGGGTCTTCTTCGGCTTCGACAGCCGCTTCGAAGGACTCGCACTTCCTTCAGAAATGAACTCCTCGTACGCCTGTTGATTGAGGCGCACTACCAGCGTCTTGTGGGAGGAGCCCACCTTCACGTCGTCGGCCTGTGACACGACTTTCTCGGTAGAGGAGAAAGAGGTCCCCAGCAGAGTCGCCAGCTTGTTTGCCATTAAAATTGTTTTGATTGAAATCTTAATACAAACAGAACAGTGATACAATATAGGACTTAGATGTAGTCCTAGGAGTACACTTTTGTTTAAGCTGGGTCCTTAGTGCCAATGGAGCGAGTGGTAATGCGTTGACTCCGTTGACCGGCTGACGGCGGTTATCGGTTCTCTGAAGGTGTTGATTACTCTGGGTGCTGGAGCTTGCCGAGAGGAGGAAGACGTTGAGTGTCTAGAACTGCCTCTCCGGTGATTCTCTGTTGTGGATTCTCTGTGAGTCTTATGTTCTGAGTCTCCGTGTGTGTGAAAGGGATGATCCTTCTATTTATAGTTTTGCAGGCTGGCTGCTCATGCGCGCATGTAGGATGCGCCGGTGTGGGGACGCCACGTGGAGGTTGCTGATGGAGGCGCATGGATGCTGCGCCCTGATCGAGGGGGAGAACTCTTCATACTGCTGTCGTGAGCCGGCACGTAGCAGAGGGAAGATCTTTCCGTTGTTGAAATCTTGGACGAGTTGAGTCAAAAGACACGTGTCGTCGACTCATGGTTCGAAGATCTCGGATTTGGTGGAGAGGAGTGATCTGGTGGACTGTGCCTTGGATTGGGCGCAGGAGGAGGCTGCGGCTCATAACCTTTAGGAGTTACAAACCATTTGGGGCGCATGGCTTTTGAGGCGCATGCAGGCGACTTTCCTTCTGTCTTTCGGGATCAGAGATCAGTCTGGGGCGTATGGCTTTTGAGGCGCATGCTGGTTTGGACGCATGGCCGTAGAGGCGCATGCGGGTGTGGACGCATGGCCGTAGAGGCGCATGCGGGTGGCCACGTGGCAGTAGCCGTCGGAATAGAGTCATGATGATGCTGACGTTGCCGACGCTTCGTTTTCTGAATAAAGCTGTCAACTGTTCAGACTTTGGGAGGCGTGCTGCCAACTCTGTCAGTTCAGCATTTAATGTTGGTGACGTTCGATGGACAGCTGAGTGGGCGCGTCGGTTGGCGTTCCACTCGGTATGGAGATGTGTGGGGGTGCACCCTCTATAATGCGCCGAGTACTGTAGGGCGCGTCTGTGTGATGCGCCTAATGCCGAAGGACGCATCCGTGTGATGCGCTGTCTGGCTGGCGCATCGGACATGTCTTTTAATGATGCGGCTGTCTCGCTCTTCGAGTGCTATAAATAACCGTTTGGCTGAATTCGAGGCGTCCGGTTCATCCATTTATTGTAAATTCATTGCACGGAATTCGGAGGGCCATCCACTTGGCGCGTGGGTTTGATCTGCCCGGCCTATAAATAGTGGCATGGAGAGAAGATTTGCTTCTCATTCCCTCACGTACTTCCAATATAAACTTGAACATACGGGTGCATTCTGCTGACGAAGTACTCCCGAGGGTGAAGATGAGACGCTGTGTTGTCTTTGATACACTTGAAGGTGACTGTTACATCCAAAAGACGGAGTCGAGGGCTTCTGAGGCAGGCGGAAGGTGCCTGTTGCATCCAAAGATAGGGATGCTCGAGCCTCGTCTCCGTTATTCCAGAAAAGCCGTAGATCGGAATGGCGGTGCAAGGCTCTCTCTTCCTGCAAAGTAGGGTTTTCCCACTTTGATCGTGTCGAAAGCTGCTCCTTTAGCCGTGGTTTCGATCACGGTCTTCCTTCGGCTTTGGAGGCTCTTTCGAAGCCTCCCCTGGCCACAGCATTTGCGGTGCTCTTCTCTTCCTTGGTTCCAGCCAGAGGGTTAAATGCTTTATGTCGAAGCATTTATCGGGCGAGCCTGGTTGGAAGAGCGGCACATAACTGGGCTCTGCTCGGCCAGGTGAGCCTGGCTGGAAGAATTTGGCTGAAGGGATGCACATAACTGAGGTGCTGAAGAGATGATGGGATGCGCCTGGATGGAGGCGCATGATATCTGTTGCGCCTCACTGGTGGCGCATAGTGATGCTGCGCCTATCTGGAGACGCATGGTGGCCGCTGCGCTTATCTGAAGGCGCATGATGGCCGCTGGCTGTAGACTTAGGCTCTTTCTTTGTAGAAATTCTCCTTTGTACAACCTTTTCTAGACATATAATAGACTTTTATATATAAAATGAAAAGTCCTTCTTCAAATGTCTATACTTATTGACTTTGCTGTGAAGTTCTTCGTCTGAGTTCTAGCGCATGTAGTGTCTGGCGCATGGACTTTCTGGTTGTGAAATTCCATGCTTCTACAGTGTCGTCTAGGGCTGCCCCGTAGAAGGTATCCACACAGGCCTCCTCTTCGTCCTCTGTAATATTTTCAACAGGTCCAGTCAGGACAGGAGCGAGTACAGTACATCTCAATAGTTCATAGCAGGTTAGAAAATATAATCATGCAGTAAAGTAAGATACAAGTACTGAAGGAAGTGCAGTATGTAAAAAGAGAGAGAACTGTAATAGAAATATCTACCATAAATAGAGACTAACAGTGGCTAGTGAGTCAGAGTATAATATAGACATATAAATGGCATAGGAGATTCTGATAAGACACTATGGAAGATATTCTGATAAGATACTACTTGGGTATTATTCACATGTCTACTTCTACTCCCCCGAAGGGTGATACATGGATGTCCCATAAATAGGGATTCTAGGAGATTCTAGGATACCCAGTAAATGGGATAAGAGATTCTAGGAGACTCTGTGATCATAAGAGTATATGTCACAAGTGATCAAAGAACCAGTGAAGCATAGTGGTACGCCATGTAAGTGAAACGCACAGAACATGTAGTACCTGATGCTCCCTAAGGATAACATCTCAAGAAGGGATCCATATAGTACCAATCTGTGTGACCAACGTGACAGTAACAAGTAAAGTAATTTAATACAGGAAATAATTCTAAGCAGGATATGAAATGATCAGAGAATGTACTCGCCTGGTATCTGAGTGTCCAATATGAAAGTACTGTCCGAGGAGTGGTGTCTAGCTCCTAATCAGAACAGCACAAGTCACAACAAGTCTAAAATGGTAAAATGAAGTTCTACTATGCATTCTACATGAATCTAGGTCAATCTAGGCCAAAGTCAACTCTTGGTCAACTCTGATCAACCCTAGAAGTCAAACTAGGTCAACTATGGTCAAACTAGGTCGAACAAGTCTACACTAGTCTAGCAAGTCTATTCTAGGTCTAATCAAAGCTATACAAGCCCAATCTAGGCTCACTAGTCAAACAGACACACACAGGCCATAGGCTATATCATGCCTATTAGCCAACCCATAATACAAGACAACATGACATTACCTATATCTATAATACTACACATATTGATATATTTACCTAATCTAATATATAACACATGTATATATATTACACAACCATAATATATATATACACAAACTTACATTATATATATATATATATATATATATATATATATATATATATATATATATATATATATATATATATATATATATATATATATATATATATATATTATATTAGAGTATACATTACATATACACTTACATTACATATATATATATATATTAGGAAATAGGATAGGTATATAGAGAGGGAGAAAAGACATGAGTGTGTGTGTGTAACTGTGTGTGTGGGGGGGGGGGTGAATCAGGAAATCAGAAATCAGTGGAGTGTGTGAGTGAGGAATGTACAAAACAGTGAAATGATGGACACATCAATAAACCCCAACATAAACCAATTGCTAGAGACTAAACCATATGAACAACATGCTGTCAAGACCAAAAGAATTCGAAATGGGCAGCAGTTTTATGTGCAGGAAATAGAGTTCAAGTTATTTGAAAAACACAAATATCAGTTAACACATTGAAAACATTAATAAAGTTCATGAAATCTCAGGTTTTCAGCCATAAAACTAATTTCCAGATTTCATTCTTCATTTCTAAACATTCCCAGGTTTATACAACATTGGAATCATCCATAGTTCATAATAGAACCCAAAAAAATCAGTTTACCACAGTTCATAATTTTCCAGTTTAACAGCCTAGGCTTAAACCCAGTTTTCATGAGTCAAACACATTCAAACAAATCCCAAATTCGACACACATTTAGGAATCATGTAGGAGTACATATTAGGGCTTTAATATCATGAAATTAACAGCATAGAACTAGGTAAAATCGATGTCAAAACTCAATATCAAAATCTGGAAAAATCAGGATATAATAGGACTGATACACAGTTTAGGATAATTGGGGAAAATGTGAATTGATAAATCAAATCAATCTAAAATGCAAAAACAGAGGTTGGTAATTAAAATATATATTACATATGTGTCCTACAATGTCATTGTGTCCAAGCATGAGGACACAATGTGTCAAAACAAATCAAAACACAAAACAGTGCAATAACTGTGCCATTCCTCGTGCACGTGTTCACGGGGTTCGTGTACACGACACAACACGACACAGACCTCGTGGTCATGTCCAAGTGTCGACTAGGTCTAGGTTTAGGGCTAGGACACCCTGATATGGGTCCACGACACGTGTGTCAGTGACACGACACACGTATCAGTGCTCTAAATCAACTGGACCCGGTCCAGTACAAAAGCAATGCACGTGTTCGTGCGTGTCCGATACGACACGTGGGGGTCTGAGACTCGACACACGTCGTGTCAGTCACGAGGATGACCCGTGTGTCAAGTGTTGCATGTCGAAGTGGCGTGTCCCGAGAGTTGTGGCCCCCGAACACCAGGGGATCAAAGCTGAGCGCGTACGCGCGTGTGCATCGCGTGTCCACGCGTCGATTCCGACACGACACGACACAGAGACACCCCCAGACAAAGAGAAATACATAAGCGACATCAAAAACAATTTTCCTATTCAAATAGATTGCACAAAAAGAATCGAAATGCCCTTTGAGGCATTTCGACAAACACCAATGAGCAGTTCCTGATACGTGTCTAAAACGGACACGAAACCTATGAAACTCGACACGAAACCAATACAACCACCTAGGGGACTCCTAGGGATTCCTAAATGTATAAAGAAATTGAAATTTTAGTGAGTAATAAAGAAGTTAGCTATAGATGAACTTTCTAGAAAATCCCCCTTTGTTGAGCTCATCTCCTTGATATCCCAATCCAACAAATCAATACCAAACTAAAATAAAACTCCAAATAACAGCAATTACAGGTATATTAAAATCTAATGGAAGAGATTTGAATGAAAAAGGACATGGAATAGAATTTCTATGGATTAAAAGAAGTAGGAATAAACCTCTTTCTAAGCTTGATCCTTCCTAAAAGAGGCAACCCTAAAATTAAGAGAGTATTTGTAGAGTGGGGTTCCAAAAAAGGATATGGTGGCCGGCCACAATGTCTAGGGCTAGGGTTTTGTAATTCTTGGGCTTTGGGCCAATCTACAAGGCTATGACTTAAGTTGATTTATCAATGGTTCTAAATCATAAGTCATGACTTATGACTTTCTAATTCCTATTGCTAACTAGAGTCTATTGACCAAACTAAGGTTTAGCTTAGGTTAGACTAGAGTCATATAACCTAACCAAGTCCATACTAACTAGGGTTAGCTTCTAGGTTGGTCTACAAGGGTCAAAACTAGTCAAAGTCAACCTAGTCAACCCTCATCCAAACAATTCCAAAATAATTTCTAAAAATTTCCATAAATTCAAATAAATTCTAATAAATTTAAATTACCCCAAAAATGTCAAAAATACCCTCAAACTAGAAATGTGGTAGTGACAAATCTACCCTCCTAAAAAGAATTTCGTCCTCGAAGTTGAAAGGCGAAGTACAACTGATGAAAAGGATAGAAAGTATACCTCACGGTCCAAAAAGATAAGGGTAGCGCTCGCGCATCTCATCCTCCCGCTCCTAGGTAGACTCTCCTGGAGAATGATTCCTCCATGCGACGCGTACCAAAGGTATCACCTGGTTTCTCAGAACCTTCTTCCGTCGATCCAGAATCTCCCCTGGCTGCTCTGGATAGCTGAGAGAAGGCCCAATCTCAATCTCTGAATGATCAAGCACATGGCTAGGGTCAGCCATGTATCGTCTCAACTATGATACATGGAATACGTTGTCGACCCCCACTAGCACAGGCGGCAAGTCTGGCCTGCATGCAACGTCACCGACACTTCCGCTGATAACGAAAGGGCCGATAAAGCGTGGGCTAAGCTTCCCGCCTCCATCAAAACGTATCATACCATGAGTCGGAGATATCATCAAAAAAACCTGGTCTCTGACCTAATCACAAGCAAGGTCTCAATTAATTATAATAAACAAACATGATCAAAAATCACAAACAAACAAACCTAAATCTAATCCTTTGACCTACTGTAACTCAACCTTTGACCTAGTTTGACTTGGATTGACTTCCTGTGACCTAGTATGACCTAGTATGACCCAGTTTGACCTAATATGACCCAGTTTGACTTAGTTTGACCTAGTTTGACTTAGACTTGCATATCATGACTTAAATTAGTTTTCCTTTCATTATTAAATCCTGTTTGACTTATAGTATCTCATCTTTAGGTCTGTGATTACTCTGAGCGTCTGTTCACCTTATCAGTTCAAGACCACAGGCAAGTACATTTACTGATAGTTTTTATTGTCTTGATATCTACTATATCCGATTCAGTTGTAGTGTCTTACTTGATTTCCAGACGCGATAGTTCACGGACTAATACATTTTTGATCATGACATGAGATGTTGTTCCTAGATTTTGTTGGTATATTGGTACATTCTCGGTCTTGTTCGCTGTACTTGTATAGACATCGATTCTTAAGGGGACTTGCTACCCTCTTATGGAATTCCGTGTCATGACGTGTCATGTCCAGATCCATTATACTATTTGGGGATGGAGAATTATTAGGGGCAATGTGATCAAAGCCACCCTGTCACTATATTTATGTACTTGTGCCACTCTCATCTCACGTAGAGATCTTGTTCATGTGCTCATTATCCAGGTTGGCCGGCATGACCCTTTTTAGTAATTTTTATGTGATTGTCAGGCCAAGCGGATAGCCTGTCCTGTAACTTTCCTAAGCCGATCACATAATGCTCTAATAGTTCAAGGTATATTTTATATCTATTTTATCTCATCATATATCCTGCTTAGTTCTACATTCAGTACTTTTCTCACCATTCTTTGATATTTATTACTCACATGTTCTACATGCTCTTATGCTATACCTTGATTAGAGGCTAAGTTCTGTTCGGGAGAAGGGTTACAACCCCGGTCCTTATTTGGTTTAAGGGTTGTAACTCGGCTTTCGAATAGCTCCCAAGTCATTCTATATCTTTGTCTTGTATTTTATTATAATTGTCTCTTATAGAATTTGTCAATTCATATGGAACTGCTGTTAGTGTTTGTACTTGCTTTTTTCTGACAGGATACCGTTGGTATATTACAGATGATTCTGAGGCAGACTGTTCGACCTATTATGGGGTCAGGATAGATGGAGACTTAGGCCTGGACTGTGGCTTATTAGTTGAGCCACTAGACTTTGTACACCCAGAGTAGTATAACTTAGTTAGGTTTGCCTGGACTGCGATCCAGCCTTTATTTTAGACTATAGTAGCTTATATTTATATTTTGTGACCCTGTGATATTGTTTGTTTCTCTCCGGCTGTGTTGGATGTTGAACTCATTTTCTGTTTTCACAACTATCATATTTTATTTCTGAGCTATCTACCTTAGTTTTGTTTTGTGATTGAGTTATGCCATATATATTCCTCCGTACGGAGATGACAGGTACCCTTATACTGTTTAGTATAGTTTTTGTAGATGACCTATATAGTGTTCTACCACTGATTCTGCGATGTAGGCTAGACGTACCCACGTGCTCGTGCCCCTAATCAGGGTGCGGGTCGTAACACGTTTTTGTGGTGGCCCTTGTAGGTCTGTGTCACAATTAGTGTGATCTTGTAATGGTGCTCGACTTAGAGTACTAATTACGAGTCTGCGACTAGGACATAGAATCTAGGATATGATAGGAGTTACTCAATCATATTTTAGGAAAATTCTGATCTTTTGATTACCATGACAACTCTTCTTGCATTGAATTCAATTGTCCTTCCTTGATGTTCCTTATCATGTGCCATATTGATCTCCTGGTTTTAATTCGTCTTCAGGATGACAGTGACTCATTTTCACGCAGCAGGACCTAGTACAGTTCCAGAGAGATCCGATCCAGTAGGACCTCCAACTCCGGCTACGTAACTAGCAGTCGAGAAAGCAGCAGCCTCAGTTCCTGTCCTTCAGGCGGGAGTAGCAGCGAGAGTTCCAGGAGGTCTTCCACCTCCAGCTACGGGACCGTCTATAGTTATTCCTAAGACTCTTCTACAGCCACCTTTACTACCGACAGATGTGTAGGACCGTTGAGCACCTCTAGAGGGGGGTGAATAGAGTGTGTGTGTGCAGCGGAAAATAATCACCAATTAAAACTAAACTTTAAAACTATGGCAGTGAAATAAAAGACAGTAAATATAATACAGCAAGAGATAGAGAATTCAAACTCAGCGACACAGCGATATATACTGGTATCCCTCTGAGAGGACTAATCTAGTCTCGAGTACTCTTGCTCGATGTTAATCCACTATGGCACAAGCTTTAACTGAGAGCTTGCAGTCTCTTACAACACCATGCTTGGTGACAAGCGCACGACCAGCTTCACAACACCGTGCTTGGTGACGAGCGCACGACCAACTCCACAACAAGAAAAGTTGTTGAACTTGGAACGACCTCTTTACAACTCTTGGAATACCGAAAGACTCTAAATCAACTCTGATAGTACTGGCTTTTGGCTAAGAGGTGTTAGGTATGATTTGAAAATCTTGGATCGTTTGAAAATACTTGAATAGTAGAAAAGAGAAGATGAAGAGTGAATGAATGATTTGAGATGAAAAGTTCTTCTCTATTTATAGGTGTTTTCTGGAACCGAACTCGGACAAAGTTTGGGCAGAGTTCGGATGCATATATCTCGCAAAGAGACGTTGCTTGCAGATTTGGAGGCAACAGAAGTTTGAATACAAACTGACCGAACTCGGGCCGAACTCGGTTATGAGTTCTGTCAGGAGATTTTCGAAATATTTTAACAGAAATTGTTTTTGAAAGTATTTTGGAATATTTTGTAAAATGATATATGAGTGTAACAAGAAATATGAGTGGTAATGGGTAGGCTTTTTAGAAAGTGGACTGAAATAACCCTAAGCCAGTATTACCAAAACTGATTTTATAAATTACATCCTAGACTCAATAAAATGTAAAATACAGAATAAAATATAAAATAAGTCATCTCCAGATTTGATGATGTTGATGCTTCGTTGATGCAGTACAACGTCCGTTGAAATTGATTTCATATATCCTGAAATGATTAGCAGCATTTTGTATATTTTGTGTATTGACTTAAGTGCATGTTGATTATCGAAATCGGGTGTGACCATGGAATGGGCCAACAATCTCCCCCATTTTGATAATTGACAAACTTGAGTCTATACCAAAATATATCTTGATAAAATAGAACAAAATACAAGTATACCTGAAAAAAATGGTAGAGTTTGTTTTTGGATTTGTAGATATGTATGCTTTTTGGTATAGTACCCTTTTTCTCCCCCTTTGTCAAATAGTAAAATGACTTGGCTCCCCCGTAATGTGTGAAGCCAACAATAGGAAACAAAAGTCAAAGTGAAGTAAAAGAGGCATAATTACAGCATAAAACAGCTACAATGGAAAGAAAACACTGGAAATAAAAAAAATGCCGTACTAATAAGTGCTGAGTACAATCATCAGAAAATGTCTAACTAGTGAGTTTAGACATAAAAAGAAAAGAAAAAAAACTACATCAAAGCATAAAAGATCATCATCTAACAAATATCCACTATCCAAAAGCTGAATCCACGTTACATAGTAGGGTCGTCAGCACCAGGAGCCTCTGGAGGAAAGTAGGCTGCAGTGGGGTCGAAGTGCTGGAAGGAAACCTCATCTGTGAACCGAGGACCCGGAAAGCCTGGGTGAGGCTGGATGGTGACTGGATGGACTGGATCATGGGCTAGGCTGTAGTGGAGATCAGTTATCCCATTCCTCAGCACCTGAGCCTGAGAGATGCGTCGGAACTCCGAATCTAGATAACTTTGATGACGTTGCGCAGATATAGCAATAAAATCATCAAAGTGCTGATAGAAGGTCGGATCAAATCTCGGGACAGGGGCTGGAGCAGGAGCAGGAGCATCAGGAACCTCAGCGTCAATAGCTGGATCAGGCTGAGCTCCAGGAGGCAGAGGTAGAGCAGGAAACCGTCGAGATCTGGTAAGCTCGATAGGAGTAGAGGAGAATGCACATGTCTGAAGATCAATCTCAAAACGGCAAAAGATAGACGCCAAGTGCATAGGATATACCAGATTCCTTCCTGCATTTCTACAGTTCAGCATCCAGGACATCATGGTCTTTGGAATAGAGAATGGAATGCCAAAATGAATGTGATATAAAGCAGAGAGTTCCAAGAAGGTCACTTCATCTGTGGATCCTTTCTTTGGAAGAAGGACAGAAAAAATCATGCGATGAAGCTCATAAAAAGATTGGTTCAAGTTCTTTGAATAAACCCTACGAGGAACAGGGTTTGGATGAAAAATAAGTTCCCTAAAGAGACAAGGGTAACATCAGCAGGGAACTGGACATGGGTAATATCAACCAAAGCGTCACCAAGATCAGGAACATGGAAAAATTCACTGATATCGGTAGCACTGAATTCTAGTTCTTGCCCAGCAACGTAAGAATAGAAATTTCCGTTAGGTTTTACTTGCAAATTGCAGTAAAACATTCGGACGGCATTGAGAAAAATGTTTTCTGATACCTCGAAAAAATCTCGGTATCCTAAGTGGTCAAAAGTAGGAGCATATTCAAAAAATATGGTAAAATTTATAAAAGCTCCATTACAAATCCTACGACCAGAAAAAGAGTCGAACCAAAGATCAGAAAACTCTTTGTCCGAAAACAAAGTAGAATCATAGTCTTCTGCATCCATTGGTCGTGCTGGACTAAAAAGGCTAGCAGGTGTATAATCCGAAGAGGAGGAGGCACCTTGGGAAGATGATCTATGACGCTTAGGAACCATTGAAAGAAATTGAAGGAAAGGAAGTAGATTACCTTTTTGAGAAAAATGAGGAAGATGAGAATTCGAAACGCCCACCAGATCTCTTGGATTCTTTGCTAGGATGGAGGAGGAATAACTTTCTAGGAGAAAGGAGGAGTAATCTCGAGTTGGTGAGTGAAAAAGAGTGGAGAAAGAGGGGTTTATAAAGGGGCTAGGGTCGGCTGGTCGTTTCTGGAACCATAACAGCGCCGACCGAACTCGGTCCGAATTCGGTCCGAACTCGGTCCGAATTCGGTCCGAACTCGGTCAGAGTTCGGCCCGAGTTCGGTCACTTGTATTCCCGAGACAGTAAATGCAGTTCTGGTTGGTTAAAAAGTAACTTTATGACTTTTGACTCTAGTATTTAATAAGTTACGTTATTTATGGGTTAACTGTAGGGGTTGTCCCAGCTAACGGAGGTTCACCGGGGAACTCTTAAGTACCGCTTCGCTTCGACCGTAGTCGTGGTGACAGACATACCCTTTTTAGGTTTGTACCCAAAAATAATTTCCGTTAAATAAATTCCAAAGTTGCAAGTCATAAAATTAATTTTAATTACCATATTGCATTATGAATCTGAAAATTCAAGTATATCGAGCTCACGCCTCATTATGTTAAAACGGTCTTCAGCCAATAGTTTTGTAAATATGTCTGCTAGTTGATGATCTGTGTCAATAAATTCTAAGCAGATATCCCCGTGTTGTTGATGATCATGAAGAAAATGATGTCTTATCTCTATGTGCTTTGTACGTGAATGACAGATAGGGTTCTTAGTCAGATTAATAGTGCTAGTGTTGTCACAATAAATAGGAATATTAGTGTAGTGCAGATTGTAGTCTTCTAAGGTTTGCTTCATCCACAAAATCTGAGCACAACAACGTCCTGCGGCGATATACTCAGCCTCAGTTGTTGATAATGCTACTGAATTTTGTTTCTTGCTAAACCAAGAGACTAAGGCCTTTCCTAGGAAATGACATGTGCCGCTGGTACTTTTACGGTCCACTTTGCATCCTGCAAAATCCGTATCCGAGTAACCTATCAGGTCAAAGGATTTGGTTTTAGGATACCATAAGCTGACTGTAGAAGTTCCTTTAAGGTATCGAAAGATACGCTTAACGGCACTAAGATGTGATTCCTTAGGATTTGCCTGATAACGTGCACAAATGTAAACACTAAACATAATATCAGGACGACTAGCAGTTAAATATAATAAACTACCAATCATACCTCGATACTTACGCTGATCGACAGGTTTGCCACTTTTATCAACATCAAGCTTTGTAGATGTAGCCATAGGAGTCCCGATTGGCTTTACATTCTCGAGGTCATACTTTTTCAGTATGTCCTTCGTGTACTTAGCTTGGTTGATGAATGTTCCTTTTGAGTATTGTTTGATTTGAAGTCCTAGGAAGAAGTTTAGCTCTCCCATCATACTCATCTCAAATTTACTTTGCATACACTTAGCAAAATCTTGACAGAGTTTTTCGTTAGTAGAATCGAATATTATATCATCTACATAAATTTGCACAAGAAGGATATCATCATTCAAGGATTTGATAAATAAAGTAGTATCATCTTTTCCTTTTAAAAATCCATTATCAAGTAAGAAGGCACTTAGGCGTTCATACCAAGCACAAGGTGCTTGTTTGAGTCCATAAAGAGCTTTCTTAAGCTTGAAGACGTGATCAGGATTTTGAAAATCTTCAAAACCAGGGGGTTGTTTCACAAAAACTTCCTCTTTTAAAAATCCATTTAAAAATGCGCTTTTCACGTCCATTTGAAATAATTTAAAATCATTAAAGCATGCAAATGCACAAAACATGCGGATGGCTTCTAGTCTAGCAATAGGAGCAAAGGTCTCATCATAATCAATTCCTTTTTCTTGATTATAACCTTGTGCCACTAGACGTGCTTTGTTGCGTAGAACCTGTCCATCTTCACTGAGTTTATTTCGGAATACCCATTTGGTACCAATTATCGATTGACCAATAGGTTTAGGAACGAGTTTCCAAACTTGGTTTCTCTCAAATTGATTAAGTTCCTCTTGCATGGCAGAAATCCAAAACTCATCAGTAAAAGCATCATCTACATTCTTAGGTTCTATTTGAGAAATGAATGCTACATTTGCTGCTATATCAGAATTTTTAAGAGATGAACGTGTACTTACACCTTTAGATACATCACCTATGATGAGTGTTTCTGGATGATCTGTCTTGAATTTTAATGATTCAAACTGTTGGGTCATATCTTTCACAAAACTTTTCTCAGTTCTTGCATCTTGGGTCAGATCTTTCACAGAACTCTTCTCAGCCCTTGCGTGTGTATCTTTATCATCACTGTCGCTAGATCTGTGACTATTTAGCTCATCAAAAGTAACATTAATAGTTTTTTCAACAATCATAAATCTTTTATTGAAAATTCTATATCCCTTACTCTTAGCAGCATATCCGAGAAATATCCCGTCATCTGCTTTGGAGTCGAACTTTCCTAAGTTATCCTTAGTGTTCAGGATAAAACAACGACATCCAAAAACTTTAAAGTAAGAAATGTTTGGAATCCTTCCAAACCAAAGCTCATATGGTATTTTCTTCGAGATTGGTCGAATTAACACCCTATTCAAAACATGACAGGCTGTACTAACAGCTTCTGCCAAAAAATATTTAAGAAGATTATACTGATTCAGCATGACTCTAGCCATTTCGCTTAGAGTACGATTCTTCTGCTCCACAACACCATTCTGTTGGGGAGTTCTAGGACAAGAAAATTCGTGGTAGTATCCACTATCACCACTAAACTTTTTGAAATCAGAATTTTTGAATTCGCCACCATGATCACTTCGGATACGAGTAATCATGAAGCCTTTTTCGTTTTGTACCTTTTTGTTAAATATCTAAAATTCAAAAATTGCATCACTTTTGTTTGATAAAAAGTAAACCCAAGTAAATCGAGAGAAATCATCAACAATAACAAAAGCGTAGAGCTTACCGCCAAGACTAGCGACTCTACTAGGACCAAATAAATCCATGTGAATCAACTACAAAGGTCTAGAAGTACTTACAGCGTTGATGGATTTAAAAGTAGACCTATGTGCTTTGTTCTTTTAACAGTCAGCACATACCATGTCTCTCTTGAATGGAATCTCAGGGAGTCCTCTTACCAACTTCTTTGTACTTAGTCGTGAGATAGTATCCATGTTTGCATGTCCTAGTCTCATGTGCTATAGCCAGCTTTCATCTTGATTGGCTACTAGGAACCTACCTGCATTATTAGTATTCTTCAAAAAGAAAACATAAATATTGTCTTCTCTAATCCCTTTATATTTGGGATCACCAGATGACATATCATATATGGTACATTTATCTTTCATAAAATTGATACCATAACCATTATCTACCAAATGACTTATGCTTAATAGGTTATGTTTCAATTCTGTTACTAGACAAACATCCTTTATTACTGGATAGGGAGAAATACCTACAGTACCATTACCAATTATATCACCTCTCAAGTTATTTCTGAAGGAGACATATCCTTCTTTCTTCATCGATAGCGTAGCGAATAAAGATGCATCACCAGTCATGTGTCACGAACATCCGCTATCGAAGATCCATTTGCTTCTAGCATGAGAGGGTTAAGGGTCCACCTACAAGACAAGTAGATGAATCCTTTGGTACCCATTTACTGAAGGGTCCATTCTGATTAGCTTTAGGTCTCCAAATTAAAGTGTGATTGTCAACAAGCTTTCTTGCTAAATAATACTGTGATATGTGACCATGCGTACCACAATAAGTGTAAGTCAGTTTAGAACTAGATGTGGTCACCACTGTGTTTACATGCTTGTTTGGTTTGGAGAACCTATAAGTGAAAGCATGATTATATACGTGTTTCTTCTGTGCTTTCTTGTTTTTAGTCCTCTTAGGTGTATGCTTAGCATTAGGACTAAAATTAGGCTGTGTCACAGGTATTTCCTGTTTGCCTAACTTGATTTCTAACTTTTTAGAAATCGTAATAGACTCTTCATATCTAGCAGTCATATCTGAGAGTCTTTGTTCTGTTACTAGGTGCTTCTTCTTCTCTATGTTATATAGTTCTTGCATCTTGATATAGTCTCTTTCTTTCTTTTCAATTTTGAGGATAGCCTCATGATAGTCTACCTTGAGTTTGGCTATCTCTTCCGTGTTACCGGTAGTAGAAATATCTTCAATAAGATTGGACAGTCTAGCTAACTCGGTTGTGTATGCCTTAATCTCTTTTCGAGATTGCTTATACTTGTCAAGCATATTTTTGTGTTCTTCAAGTAAATCGCTAAAGGCATTTTCTAACTCATCGAAAGTAAAGTCATCATATAGAGGGTTTGAAGATACCTTATCAAATACCATAAGACAGACATTTGCATTGCCGTAGGGTCTATCCTCTTCTTCTGAATCACTGGCATCACTTTCATGCCAGATACTTGTGTTGGCATACTTTCGACCGTTTATTGCTTTTCTGCTTGATCTTGATCTGTCATATGGACTGCTTTTCTTGGTGGTTGGACAGTCCTTCTTCATGTGCCCTGACTTCTTGTATCCAAAGCATATGGTTTCATCTTCATTGCTTTTTTGGATATCTTTCTTCTTTCTGCTTATAAACTTTAGGTATTTCCTGAAGTTCTTCACAAGTAGGGCATGTTCATCATCACTTGATGATTCTTCATCAGAGTCATTGCATGTTGATTTTCTTGCTTGAGCTTTGAAGGCAATAGATTTTTCTTTTGGTGTTGCTTCCTCAAACTCTTGCAAATCAAGTTCACGGGTCATCAGCTTCCCCATCAGTGTTTCCAATGACATAGTGGTGAGATCATTTACTTCAATAATTGCTGTAGCTTTTGGATTCCAGTTCTTTGTTAGAGCCCGCAGCACTTTTCTGATCTTCTCATGATTGCTGTAATCCTTACCAAGAGATTGCAAAGGATTAGTTATATCAAGGAAACGAGTAAACATCTGTGTAATTGACTCACCGGATTTCATCTTGAAAGATTCATATTCCTGAGTCAGTCTACTAATTTTGGATTCCTTCACTTGGGAAGTACCTTCATGAGTTACCTCAAGAAGTTTCCAAATTTCGTGAGACGTCTTACAGGTTGAAACTCTATTGAACTCCGTTTTGTCAGTTGCACAGAATAGTGCATTGATGGCACGAGCATCAAGACTAGCCTTAGCTTTTTCAGCTTCGGTGTATTTGTCATGAGGCTTTTCTATAAGAATACCTTCAACCACTGTGGGTGCTGGTTTCTTATAACTATCAACGACTATTGACCAAAGATCAAAGTCAAGAGATTTTAGAAAGAAAGTCTTTCGTGTTTTCCAATAGGTATAATTTGTTCCATCAAATAGGGGAGGTCTATTTGTGGATTGTCCTTCACCGTTGAATATTGATTTCACGGCTGCCATATATACTCTCTGATGTATGTTATATTTGAATATAACCTGCTCTGATACCAATTGTAGGACCGTTGAGCACCTCTAGAGGGGGGGTGAATAGAGTGTGTGTGTGCAGCAGAAAATAATTACCAATTAAAACTAAACTTTAAAACTATGGCAGTGAAATAAGAGACAGTAAATATAATGCAGCAAGAGATAGAGAATTCAAACTCAGCGACACAGCGATATATACTGGTATCCCTCTGAGAGGACTAATCCAGTCTCGAGTACTCTTGCTCGATGTTAATCCACTAGGCACAAGCTTTAACTGAGAGCTTGCAGTCTCTTACAACACCGTGCTTGGTGACAAGCGCACGACCAGCTTCACAACACCGTGCTTGGTGACGAGCGCACGACCAGCTCCACAATAAGAAAAGTTGTTGAACTTGGAATGACCTCTTTACAACTCTTGGAATACCAAAAGACTCTAAATCAACTCTGATAGTACTGGATTTTGGCTAAGAGGTGTATAGGTATGATTTGAAAATCTTGGATCGTTTGAAAACACTTGAATAGTAGAGAAGAGAAGATGAAGAGTGAATGAATAATTTGAGATGAAAAGTTCTTCTCTATTTATAGGTGTTTTCTGGAAACGAACTCGGACAGAGTTCGGGCAGAGTTCGGATGCATATATCTCTCAAAGAGACGTTGCTTGCAGATTTGGAGGCAAGAAAAGTTTGAATACAAACTGACCGAACTCGGACAGAGTTCGGGCCAAACTCGGGCCGAACTCGGTTATGAGTTCTGTCAGGAGATTTTTGAAATATTTTAACAGAAATTGTTTTTAAAAGTATTTTGGAATATTTTGTAAAATGATATATGAGTGTAACAAGAAATATGAGTGGTAATGGGTAGGCTTTTTAGAAAGTGGACTGAAATAACCCTAAGCCAGTATTACCAAAACTGATTTTACAAAATACATCCTAGACTCAATAAAATATAAAATACAGAATAAAATATAAAATGAGTCATCTCCAGATTTGATGATGTTGATGCTTCGTTGATGCAGTACAATGTCCATTGAAATTGATTTCATATATCCTGAAATGATTAGCAGCATTTTGTATATTTTGTGTATTGACTTAAGTGCATGTTGATTATCGAAATCGGGTGTGACCATGGAATGGGCCAAAAAGATGCACAACAGATGATGGCCCTTCTACAGCAGATGATGCAGACCCAGAGGGCCCAGGCAGAGGCACAACAGCATCAGGCTGACGTATTCCACCGCCAGACAGAGGTGCTACGGCAGAGCATGGAGAAATTCCACCAACTGGAGATGGCAGCAGTTGATAGGGTTGTATCGGGTACAGTTTAGGATGCCCCAGTTCAGTAGTGGGGTCAGGAGAGGCCTAGCATATGTCTAGATTTTAGAAAGATGAACCCGAGGGACTTCAAGGGTACCAAGGGTATCCTGTATGCAGAAGACTGGTTGGAGGACGTCCAGAGAAGCCTGGAGTTAGCAGAGGTTCTGAGGGTACTATGGGTGACGTCTGCGGCTAGCCAGTTCTTTGACATCGCTTTGACGTGGTTCCGGACAGACCCTCAGGTGTTAGTGAGGGGTATATCATAGTAGAACTTCAGGCGGCTCTATAAGGAGAAGTTCTACTCCGACGTGGCTCTGACAGCTCTGGAGGCCCAGTTCGTCGGATTAGTGCAGAGGAACTCGTCGGTGGACGAGTATGCAGCGGAGTTCTTCCGTTTGCGTAGGTTTGCACCAGATCTGATCCAGAATGAGGGGTATAAGGCCCGCAAGTTCCGGAGAGGCCTTATTCATGTGGTTCGTACTCGTACTTCCGGGCGACGCGATACGACCTTCAAGCAGATACTGATGGAGGCGCAGATAGCAGAGAAGGACTTCGGCCTCAAACTGAAGAGGGGCGGCGATGTTCTAGGCATGAACTCTAGTGCGGGGTCGACAAAGCGCCCTCACTTCCAGTAGAGGCAAATTTAACAGCAGCCTCAGTTACAGATTCAGCAGGCACCAGTACGTGCCCACCAGCAGCAGGGGCAGGACTAGAGACAGACTACTCCGTGCAGCTTTTGCGGGAAGCCGAGACACAGTTGGGAGGCCTGTAGGAAGAGGTTGGGCGTATGTCTATACTGTGGGGCGCCCGACCACCAGCTGAAGGATTGCCACGCCCGTAGAATCCGCGGAGGCCAGGACAGAGTGCATCAGGCTAGAGGAGGCCAGCATGTGGCAGTCGAGGACACACAGGCAGTAGCAGGGCAGATTGTAGATTCCAATCTTTCGTTTCCATTCCCGCACATGCCTCCTTATAACTGTCTTGAAATTCGATTCTATCTGTTCCTTGTTAATTGATCAATTTTGTTCTATTATTCTTGTGATATGATTTTGATTTTTCCTCTGAGATAAGTTGTATGGGCTAGGTCGCCTCGATTATGGGATTTTAGAGTCTTTTATGGTCATGTTAGCAGGCATAGTGAGGACATATAGTCGGATTATGGACGTATTTCTCGAGTGCGGGAATTTAAGGTTTTCGTGGCCAAGCATGCGGTAATGCAAAAAAAATTTAAATACCATAATTCTAGAGGTATGTACCTTAGCCGAAGACTTTGTGAATATCGTAGCCTTGCCCACTAGCATGACGAAGATTCTGAGTATCATGATTTTGGACAGACACATATGATTCTCGAACAGCATGATTTTAAATTGAGGGCAATTTTGACTTTTATAATTTTAATCTTTTATTTATTGACATTTAAATCATGATGTGATTTTGGAGATTTTTTTATTTTATCATTTTAAAACTATTAAAGCCATGACTTGTGATTTTGATGTGTTGCTCGTGAAACCCTAGAGACTGCTTGACCTAGAGCCTAACCATGTGATTAGGATATTTTTAACGTCATTTCTGGCCAAAGAGTATTTTGGTCATTTGACCTCTTTGAATTATTTTGATATTTATTTGCATTAGTGATTGTTAATTTTGACTTTTGATAGGAGTGATTTTGTGTTGGTTTCGTGTCTGTATCGGACACGTATCAGTTTTTATTTACAAGTATTTGATGTGCCTCAAAGAGATTTTTATTGGTGATTTTTTTTGAAAAGTATTTGAATGGGATTGTTTTCTGCATGTGTTTCCTGATATTGCTTTGTTTTAATTTCAAGGACGAAATTTTTTTAAGGTGGATAGATTTGTCATCTCCAGTTTTCAAGAACAGGGGTATTTTGGTCATTTTTCATTTTAGAATATTTTTAGATTTATTTTATTATTTATGATATTATTTTGGGGTTATTTGAGTCGGGTTCGATTTTCAACTTAATCCGAATTGTATCGGGGATCTGGGATAGCTTTGACTCTAGTGGAACCCAATCATTAGTTAGACATGGCCCACATGATAAAAAAAATTAAGTTAGTATGGTTGGACTAATTCATGAATAGGTTTGGTTTAATTAGAGACTTAAAACTAGACTAATTTAGCCTCAACCTAAAACCTATTCTTAATTTAAATCAATAAGACAAGTGGGGGGTGTTCTAGACATTAGCAAATAGGACACCAAATCCCACACCTGGCCAGCCATAGGGGATAGGCTTGAGCATCATTTCATTTGCTATTATCCACACAAAAACTCTCTCTTGTTCTTCCCCAATTTTGAGAGGAGCCTCCATTGATTTCCACCTCAAAATCAATCCATTTTTTCATTAATCCCTTTCTTTTCTTCTCTATTTCAATCAAGAGGAGGAGCTAGCTAGATTTGGGAAGTTTTGGATCTTGTTCGTGTCCATTTGGAGGTCTCTTCGTGTCGGTGTCATATCGGAAAGAATTTTTTAGATTTGATCACCCGAAAGGTATAATCTCTCCTCTATTTCACTCCTACATGCATTTAGGACCATTTTGAATTCATAGGAATGACCTCCATGATTGTGTGTCCATTTTGGATCCATTTGGAGGTCATTAGGATTTGTCATTGTATAGTTTTGTGTCCTACTGGGAAACCCCCAATTTTGGACACACCAAGTGTTTGATGTATTGAGTGAATGATTATTTATGACTTTAATTTCGTATTTTAAATGTTGTTCTCAATGTATCATATTGTAACTTAATGTATCATATAATATATATATATATATATATATATATATATATATATATATATATATATATATATATATATATATATATATATTTTATAATATATATTGTATCTTAATGTATCTTAATGTATCATATTGTATCTTGATGTATCATATAATATATATATATATATATATATATATATATATATATATATATATATATATATATATATATATATATAAAAAATATATATATATATATAAAATATATATATATAATATATATATATATTTAATATATATATTTATATATATATATATATATATATATATATATATATATATATATATATATATATATATATATATATATATTTAATATATATATTTAATATATATATTATATATATATATATATATATATATATATATATATATATATATATATATATATATATTTATATATATATATATATATATATATTTATATATATATATATATATATATATATATATATATATATATATATATATATACTTATTGTTATAAATATATTGTGTATGTGTGTCTATATATATATATATATATATATATATATATATATATATATTTTTAAACGTGGCTAGAGCCTTCATTGAAAATTAAAAACGGGTTGGAACGGGAGATAGCCCAATTCCTACAAAAAGTGGGAGAT